>JAEAOA010000534.1:675000-910000 GCA_016746295.1 Potamilus streckersoni
TTTAAAATATTGTAAAAATGAGTTTTGTCAGAAGTTTGCGTTATTTCCTGGTTAATCTTGTAAGGAACATTCATTTATTGAAATGGTTTAAATGAGTTCAAAAATGGAGTAAACAGGAAAGGTTTTCAGAAAGAAATTACAAAAGATCCTGCCAGCCGCCGGATTTGTTCCATGCCGGAACCCGGGATTGAACCGGGGGCCTTTAGATCTTCAGTCTAACGCTCTCCCACTGAGCTATTCCGGCTGACATTGACATTTCTCGCAGCGTACCTATTTGAAATTGCATTTAGCACTCTGCATTTCATCGATATCACTGACAAGTTTAATCATCTACATTATCAATTCATTCACTTCTAAAGTCCACTTACAGAAAATTGTATATTAATAGTAGTATTTCAATGGTATCTTCAGAGCTCTAAGAAAAGCACTTTTCTAGGCAGCATTAAGAAAATCAGTAAATCCATATGTATCTCTTCTCTAGCTGTAACGATATATCTTCATTCAGGCCAACCATTAAAATAAATCGCCTTCAATAAAACAAAAATTCTTTGTTTTAGATTGCAAGATTCATACATGTAAATTAAAATATACGATATAAAAGCATTCTCCACATAAAATACCATAAGGGTCTTATGTGTAAATATGCAGACACATCTACAACTACAGGATGTTCTGGCAATGCTAAGAACAAAATGAAGATATTTTAAGAGTCCTTTGTTCCATATATCTACATTCCGAGAATGTAAACAAATATGTTGGTTTCGCAAAGATTTATAAATACAGTTCTTACTATCAGATATCTGTGTCATCATTGAAAAGGCATGCTTTCTCATTACATCTTAAAATTATATTTTACAAACATGATGGAGGTACTGCTCCTTCTCAGAAGGCTTAATTGAAGACGAAGACAAATGGTATAGCCAATAGTCACGTTTCTTTTCATACATTCTCTAAAGTTTATCCAAAGAGCAACTCAGTACAACACGCAGAAACAAGATTTGAATATCTAATTTTGATATTTATACCTGTCAATTTATCGGTAATAAGTTCCTTAAAACTGCGACAGAAGGATTTACCAATGACATATCACCACCAAAAGTAAAGTGTTAAGAAGTAACGCAGTTGGTGTCAGCCGTATCCCGGCATGACATTGTTCCAGCTTATAATATACCATAAAAACTAAACAACATAGGAGAAAGATCACCTACATGTCTCACCTCATTGCATAAATGGAAGGAACTTAATACTATACACCTCCCAATGCAAATAGTACAACTGTTTGCCATACCATGTAACTCGAGTATGAACGATGATGACGGGAATTTGATGGTCGAGCAACTTTTCAAACAATTTACAATGATGATATAGTCTAAATGGGTCCATCTAAAGCCTTTAACTCTTTGCCACAGACCTTACTGCTAGTGAAACTAGGAATGCGTGTACTGTCATATAAAGGATTAATATCTTATTGAACGTCATCCTAAATCTAAGATGTAATTTTGTAACATTTGATCGACAGTCTGTACCTTTCACAAGTATGGACAATAAGGATACTTTTATTGAATATAAGTTGTAACAATATTTCGATTTGTGACAAATAGTAACCCTTTACAGAGATCAATGTTGATGAAACTTTAAAAATGGGATCAAAATAATAGTGAAGGATATCATATCAGATACTGAACGGTTCACACACAAAAATCAAAGATAGCCATCTTCGCAGAATTTGTACCTCGTTCTTATTGCTTCTTTGACACATAATCAAATCGTTGTTTTGAGATAAAATTAATCGCAATGGAAAATAGAACGAAAATTAAACTCTTAGGAAATAAAACACGAACATATAACTGACGTTTAATTTTTCCGACTCAAAATTATGTAACAAGGCATCAAACCAGCCTAAACTTGGAATAATAATAAGCAAATTCCTCAGTAGAATTAGAAAAAGACTAAAACTTTGTTACTTGCTCATTTGTATGCAATTGATTATTGTCCTTTAAAATACTCATATTTCTGTTCAAGATCTATAAACAGAGAGAGAGAGAGAGAGAAAGAGAGACATCGTCATTCAATTTATTATATATGCATGTTTATGTGAGTGTTTAGTTGCAAGGACCAATGTCCTTTTGTCCTTTAGCTAAGAACAACTGTACAAGAGGTATTTCAGATCATATTATGGAATCTCCATGCTATATAGATAGTCATTCAAATATGAAGTAAAATTCTTACATGTTTAGATATGTGTTATATGTATAGATGTTTGGATATATAGTCTGTCTCTCAATAAAATCAATTCACAGGGAAACGTCACAATTGTACCAGCTGAAAAACGTCAAAGTAATTAATGGAATTTCCGATCAAACGTTTGGGAATCAAATTATAAGCAAAATGTGGCGAGCTCAGTATTATTTTATGCTATCTGTCATCCATAAGGTTAACGATGATGTATTAAAATACGCTGCAACTCATAAGGGCTTTTTCATTATAATCGTAGCAAACTTTCCGACTGTCTTATTTTTCTGTTTGACATTTTATTTTGTCATGCTTCCCACAATACATGTTCGCTGAAAACTAATTATTTTGCATTTCACTGGACAAGATAAATAAAAGCAATATTAATTTTGTCAGAGAAAACGAGAGAGTGAGGAGTCAGTTCCTAACGATACTATATTTAAAATATTGTAAAAATGAGTTTTGTCAGAAGTTTGCGTTATTTCCTGGTTAATCTTGTAAAGAACATTCATTTATTGAAATGGTTTAAATGAGTTCAAAAATGGAGTAAACAGGAAAGGTTTTCAGAAAGAAATTGCAAAAGATCCTGCCAGCCGCCGGATTTGTTCCATGCCGGAACCCGGGATTGAACCGGGGGCCTTAAGATCTTCAGTCTAACGCTCTCCCACTGAGCTATTCCGGCTGACATTGACATTTCTCGCAGCGTACCTATTTGAAATTGCATTTAGCACTCTGCATTTCATCGATATCACTGACAAGTTTAATCATCTACATTATCAATTCATTCACTTCTAAAGTCCACTTACAGAAAATTGTATATTAATAGTAGTATTTCAATGGTATCTTCAGAGCTCTAAGAAAAGCACTTTTCTAGGCAGCATTAAGAAAATCAGTAAATCCATATGTATCTCTTCTCTAGCTGTAACGATATAGCTTCATTCAGGCCAACCATTAAAATAAATCGCCTTCAATAAAACAAAAATTCTTTGTTTTAGATTGCAAGATTCATACATGTAAATTAAAATATACGATATAAAAGCATTCTCCACATAAAATACCATAAGGGTCTTATGTGTAAATATGCAGACACATCTACAACTACAGGATGTTCTGGCAATGCTAAGAACAAAATGAAGATATTTTAAGAGTCCTTTGTTCCATATATCTACATTCCGAGAATGTAAACAAATATGTTGGTTTCGCAAAGATTTATAAATACAGTTCTTACTATCAGATATCTGTGTCATCATTGAAAACGCATGCTTTCTCATTACATCTTAAAATTATATTTTACAAACATGATGGAGGTACTGCTCCTTCTCAGAAGGCTTAATTGAAGACGAAGACAAATGGTATAGCCAATAGCCACGTTTCTTTTCATACATTCTCTAAAGTTTATCCAAAGAGCAACTCAGTACAACACGCAGAAACAAGATTTGAATATCTAATTTTGATATTTATACCTGTCAATTTATCGGTAATAAGTTCCTTAAAACTGCGACAGAAGGATTTACCAATGACATATCACCACCAAAAGTAAAGTGTTAAGAAGTAACGCAGTTGGTGTCAGCCGTATCCCGGCATGACATTGTTCCAGCTTATAATATACTATAAAAACTAAACAACATAGGAGAAAGATCACCTACATGTCTCACCTCATTGCATAAATGGAAGGAACTTAATACTATACACCTCCCAATGCAAATAGTACAACTGTTTGCCATACCATGTAACTCGAGTATGAACGATGATGACGGGAATTTGATGGTCGAGCAACTTTTCAAACAATTTACAATGATGATATAGTCTAAATGGGTCCATCTAAAGCCTTTAACTCTTTGCCACAGACCTTACTGCTAGTGAAACTAGGAATGCGTGTACTGTCATATAAAGGATTAATATCTTATTGAACGTCATCCTAAATCTAAGATGTAATTTTGTAACATTTGATCGACAGTCTGTACCTTTCACAAGTATGGACAATAAGGATACTTTTATTGAATATAAGTTGTAACAATATTTCGATTTGTGACAAATAGTAACCCTTTACAGAGATCAATGTTGATGAAACTTTAAAAATGGGATCAAAATAATAGTGAAGGATATCATATCAGATACTGAACGGTTCACACACAAAAATCAAAGATAGCCATCTTCGCAGAATTTGTACCTCGTTCTTATTGCTTCTTTGACACATAATCAAATCGTTGTTTTGAGATAAAATTAATCGCAATGGAAAATAGAACGAAAATTAAACTCTTAGGAAATAAAACACGAACATATAACTGACGTTTAATTTTTCCGACTCAAAATTATGTAACAAGGCATCAAACCAGCCTAAACTTGGAATAATAATAAGCAAATTCCTCAGTAGAATTAGAAAAAGACTAAAACTTTGTTACTTGCTCATTTGTATGCAATTGATTATTGTCCTTTAAAATACTCATATTTCTGTTCAAGATCTATAAACAGAGAGAGAGAGAGAGAGAGAGAGAGAGAGAAAGAGAGACATCGTCATTCAATTTATTATATATGCATGTTTATGTGAGTGTTTAGTTGCAAGGACCAATGTCCTTTTGTCCTTTAGCTAAGAACAACTGTACAAGAGGTATTTCAGATCATATTATGGAATCTCCATGCTATATAGATAGTCATTCAAATATGAAGTAAAATTCTTACATGTTTAGATATGTGTTATATGTATAGATGTTTGGATATATAGTCTGTCTCTCAATAAAATCAATTCACAGGGAAACGTCACAATTGTACCAGCTGAAAAACGTCAAAATAATTAATGGAATTTCCGATCAAACGTTTGGGAATCAAATTATAAGCAAAATGTGGCGAGCTCAGTATTATTTTATGCTATCTGTCATCCATAAGGTTAACGATGATGTATTAAAATACGCTGCAACTCATAAGGGCTTTTTCATTATAATCGTAGCAAACTTTCCGACTGTCTTATTTTTCTGTTTGACATTTTATTTTGTCATGCTTCCCACAATACATGTTCGCTGAAAACTAATTATTTTGCATTTCACTGGACAAGATAAATAAAAGCAATATTAATTTTGTCAGAGAAAACGAGAGAGTGAGGAGTCAGTTCCTAACGATACTATATTTAAAATATTGTAAAAATGAGTTTTGTCAGAAGTTTGCGTTATTTCCTGGTTAATCTTGTAAAGAACATTCATTTATTGAAATGGTTTAAATGAGTTCAAAAATGGAGTAACAGGAAAGGTTTTCAGAAAGAAATTGCAAAAGATCCTGCCAGCCGCCGGATTTGTTCCATGCCGGAACCCGGGATTGAACCGGGGGCCTTAAGATCTTCAGTCTAACGCTCTCCCACTGAGCTATTCCGGCTGACATTGACATTTCTCGCAGCGTACCTATTTGAAATTGCATTTAGCACTCTGCATTTCATCGATATCACTGACAAGTTTAATCATCTACATTATCAATTCATTCACTTCTAAAGTCCACTTACAGAAAATTGTATATTAATAGTAGTATTTCAATGGTATCTTCAGAGCTCTAAGAAAAGCACTTTTCTAGGCAGCATTAAGAAAATCAGTAAATCCATATGTATCTCTTCTCTAGCTGTAACGATATATCTTCATTCAGGCCAACCATTAAAATAAATCGCCTTCAATAAAACAAAAATTCTTTGTTTTAGATTGCAAGATTCATACATGTAAATTAAAATATACGATATAAAAGCATTCTCCACATAAAATACCATAAGGGTCTTATGTGTAAATATGCAGACACATCTACAACTACAGGATGTTCTGGCAATGCTAAGAACAAAATGAAGATATTTTAAGAGTCCTTTGTTCCATATATCTACATTCCGAGAATGTAAACAAATATGTTGGTTTCGCAAAGATTTATAAATACAGTTCTTACTATCAGATATCTGTGTCATCATTGAAAAGGCATGCTTTCTCATTACATCTTAAAATTATATTTTACAAACATGATGGAGGTACTGCTCCTTCTCAGAAGGCTTAATTGAAGACGAAGACAAATGGTATAGCCAATAGCCACGTTTCTTTTCATACATTCTCTAAAGTTTATCCAAAGAGCAACTCAGTACAACACGCAGAAACAAGATTTGAATATCTAATTTTGATATTTATACCTGTCAATTTATCGGTAATAAGTTCCTTAAAACTGCGACAGAAGGATTTACCAATGACATATCACCACCAAAAGTAAAGTGTTAAGAAGTAACGCAGTTGGTGTCAGCCGTATCCCGGCATGACATTGTTCCAGCTTATAATATACTATAAAAACTAAACAACATAGGAGAAAGATCACCTACATGTCTCACCTCATTGCATAAATGGAAGGAACTTAATACTATATACCTCCCAATGCAAATAGTACAACTGTTTGCCATACCATGTAACTCGAGTATGAACGATGATGACGGGAATTTGATTGTCGAGCAACTTTTCAAACAATTTACAATGATGATAGAGTCTAAATGGGTCCATCTAAAGCCTTTAACTCTTTGCCACAGACATTACTGCTAGTAAAACTAGGAATGCGTGTACTGTCATATAAAGGATAAATATCTTATTGAACGTCATCCTAAATCTAAGATGTAATTTTGTAAAATTTGATCGACAGTCTGTACCTTTCACAAGTATGGACAATAAGGATACTTTTATTGAATATAAGTTGTAACAATATTTCGATTTGTGACAAATAGTAACCCTTTACAGAGATCAATGTTGATGAAACTTTAAAAATGGGATCAAAATAATAGTGAAGGATATCATATCAGATACTGAACGGTTCACACACAAAAATCAAAGATAGCCATCTTCGCAGAATTTGTACCTCGTTCTTATTGCTTCTTTGACACATAATCAAATCGTTGTTTTGAGATAAAATTAATCGCAATGGAAAATAGAACGAAAATTAAACTCTTAGGAAATAAAACACGAACATATAACTGACGTTTAATTTTTCCGACTCAAATTTATGTAACAAGGCATCAAACCAGCCTAAACTTGGAATAATAATAAGCAAATTCCTCAGTAGAATTAGAAAAAGACTAAAATTTTGTTACTTGCTCATTTGTATGCAATTAATTATTGTCCTTTAAAATACTCATATTTCTGTTCAAGATCTATAAACAGAGAGAGAGAGAGAGAGAGAGAGAAAGAGAGACATCGTCATTCAATTTATTATATATGCATGTTTATGTGAGTGTTTAGTTGCAAGGACCAATGTCCTTTTGTCCTTTAGCTAAGAACAACTGTACAAGAGGTATTTCAGATCATATTATGGAATCTCCATGCTATATAGATAGTCATTCAAATATGAAGTAAAATTCTTATATGTTTAGATATGTGTTATATGTATAGATGTTTGGATATATAGTCTGTCTCTCAATAGAATCAATTCACAGGGAAACGTCACAATTGTACCAGCTGAAAAACGTCAAAATAATTAATGCAATTTCCGATCAAACGTTTGGGAATCAAATTCTAAGCAAAATGTGGCGAGCTCAGTATTATTTTATGATATCTGTCATCCATAAGGTTAACGATGAGGTATTAAAATACGCTGCAACTCATAAGGGGTTTTTCATTGTAATCGTAGCAAACTTTCCGACTGTCTTATTTTTGTGTTTGACATTTTATTTTGTCATGCTTCCCACAATACATGTGCGCAGAAAACTAATTATTTTGCATTTCACTGGACAAGATAAATAAAAGCAATATTAATTTTGTCAGAGAAAACGAGAGAGTGAGGAGTCAGTTCCTAACGATACTATATTTAAAATATTGTAAAAATGAGTTTTGTCAGAAGTTTGCGTTATTTCCTGGTTAATCTTGTAAAGAACATTCATTTATTGAAATGGTTTAAATGAGTTCAAAAATGGAGTAACAGGAAAGGTTTTCAGAAAGAAATTGCAAAAGATCCTGCCAGCCGCCGGATTTGTTCCATGCCGGAACCCGGGATTGAACCGGGGGCCTTAAGATCTTCAGTCTAACGCTCTCCCACTGAGCTATTCCGGCTGACATTGACATTTCTCGCAGCGTACCTATTTGAAATTGCATTTAGCACTCTGCATTTCATCGATATCACTGACAAGTTTAATCATCTACATTATCAATTCATTCACTTCTAAAGTCCACTTACAGAAAATTGTATATTAATAGTAGTATTTCAATGGTATCTTCAGAGCTCTAAGAAAAGCACTTTTCTAGGCAGCATTAAGAAAATCAGTAAATCCATATGTATCTCTTCTCTAGCTGTAACGATATAGCTTCATTCAGGCCAACCATTAAAATAAATCGCCTTCAATAAAACAAAAATTCTTTGTTTTAGATTGCAAGATTCATACATGTAAATTAAAATATACGATATAAAAGCATTCTCCACATAAAATACCATAAGGGTCTTATGTGTAAATATGCAGACACATCTACAACTACAGGATGTTCTGGCAATGCTAAGAACAAAATGAAGATATTTTAAGAGTCCTTTGTTCCATATATCTACATTCCGAGAATGTAAACAAATATGTTGGTTTCGCAAAGATTTATAAATACAGTTCTTACTATCAGATATCTGTGTCATCATTGAAAACGCATGCTTTCTCATTACATCTTAAAATTATATTTTACAAACATGATGGAGGTACTGCTCCTTCTCAGAAGGCTTAATTGAAGACGAAGACAAATGGTATAGCCAATAGCCACGTTTCTTTTCATACATTCTCTAAAGTTTATCCAAAGAGCAACTCAGTACAACACGCAGAAACAAGATTTGAATATCTAATTTTGATATTTATACCTGTCAATTTATCGGTAATAAGTTCCTTAAAACTGCGACAGAAGGATTTACCAATGACATATCACCACCAAAAGTAAAGTGTTAAGAAGTAACGCAGTTGGTGTCAGCCGTATCCCGGCATGACATTGTTCCAGCTTATAATATACTATAAAAACTAAACAACATAGGAGAAAGATCACCTACATGTCTCACCTCATTGCATAAATGGAAGGAACTTAATACTATACACCTCCCAATGCAAATAGTACAACTGTTTGCCATACCATGTAACTCGAGTATGAACGATGATGACGGGAATTTGATGGTCGAGCAACTTTTCAAACAATTTACAATGATGATATAGTCTAAATGGGTCCATCTAAAGCCTTTAACTCTTTGCCACAGACCTTACTGCTAGTGAAACTAGGAATGCGTGTACTGTCATATAAAGGATTAATATCTTATTGAACGTCATCCTAAATCTAAGATGTAATTTTGTAACATTTGATCGACAGTCTGTACCTTTCACAAGTATGGACAATAAGGATACTTTTATTGAATATAAGTTGTAACAATATTTCGATTTGTGACAAATAGTAACCCTTTACAGAGATCAATGTTGATGAAACTTTAAAAATGGGATCAAAATAATAGTGAAGGATATCATATCAGATACTGAACGGTTCACACACAAAAATCAAAGATAGCCATCTTCGCAGAATTTGTACCTCGTTCTTATTGCTTCTTTGACACATAATCAAATCGTTGTTTTGAGATAAAATTAATCGCAATGGAAAATAGAACGAAAATTAAACTCTTAGGAAATAAAACACGAACATATAACTGACGTTTAATTTTTCCGACTCAAAATTATGTAACAAGGCCTCAAACCAGCCTAAACTTGCAATAATAATAAGCAAATTCCTCAGTAGAATTAGAAAAGGACTAAAACTTTATTTGTACATTTGTATGCAATCATTATTGTCCTTTAAAATACTCATATTTCTGTTCAAGATCTATAAACAGAGAGAGAGAGAGAACGAGAGAGGGAAAGAAAAAGAGAAAGAGAAAGAGAGACATCTTCATTCAATTTATTATTTATGCATATTTATGTGAGTGTTTAGTTACAAGGACCAATGTCCATTTGTCCTTTTGCTAAGAACAACTGTACAAGAGGTATTTCAGATCTTATTATGGAATCTCCATGCTATATATATATATATATATATATATATATATATATATATATATATATATATATATATATATATATATATATATATATATATATATATATATATATATAGTCATTCAAATATGAAGTAAAATTCCTAAATGTTTAGATATGTGTTATATGTTTGGATATATAGTCTGTCTCTCCATGAAATCAATTCACAGGTGTAACATTATACATGTGTAACTGACCAATCAGCACTCTCTGTGTATGAGTCATAGTTCCACTGGTACGATCTATAGGCAACTGTCTCTCTGATAACTCTCGGTGTTAAGTCTTCTCAGTAGTCATTTGTATATATTAAAGTTATTGATAGAACACTGCATCTCTTATTATGTTTTAACACAATAACACAACATTGTGTTAGAAGTGAGATATCATGGTTGGAATAGGATATCATCGTTGGAATAACATATCATCGTTGGAATAGCACATGGATCGTAAATGGCTCTCTTGAAACAATAACGTTTCAATCCACGGGAGATTTTGCACGAATTTAAAACCATAAAAACGTTGAAAATTCTGCATACGAATTTTTAATACCACCGAAATGGATCTTTCCGGCGTGCCCACCCCTACAATGGACTGGGACAATTCTAACCTTACCACATCATGGGCTAAATTCCAACAACACTGTGAAATAATATTTAACGGACCGATGATTAGAAGGAGTGATGCGGTCAAAGCCAACTACATTCTACTTTGGGTAGGCGACAAATGTAGAGATATTTTTAACACATGGACTTTGACGGAGGAAGAAAAAAGGACCCATCAACGCTATTTACAAAATTCAAACATCACGTGCAACCAAAACTAAATCCAGTCTTTGCAAGATTTAAATTCAACAATGAAATTTAAGGCTCCAGGACAATAGAGCATTATGTGACTTCATTGAAACTCTTAGCCAAGGACTGTCTCTTCAAAGACGAAGACGACATGATTCGTGATAGAATTGTTTTCGGGGTATCGTCATTAAGGATATGAGAAAAACTGATCAACGAAGGTGAAAAGTTGACCTTGGAAAGGGCTATTAACATTGATCAAAGTCATGAATATGCTCAGGAGCAGTTACAGACCATGTCTGCATCAGCCAGACCAGAAGTACATGCGACAATTCTAAAACTGGCCAAAACAAAAGAACTACAGCCGAAGAAGAAATGGACCACGTCTTCTAGACGAAGCGTGAACGCGATCTGTGGACATTGTGGATACAAAACACATTCAAGCCAGGACAAGTGCCCTGCGAAAGGAAAGACTTGCAATAAGTGTCATAAACTCGATCACTTTGAGAAAGTCTGTAGATCAAAAACGGTTAGTGTAATTAACAATGAATCTCAAAACCAGGATTTATTTATTGACAGTGTAAAAAGGGATATAGTTGCCAATGGACAGGCGTATGCGGCGATAGAGGTAGGACCTAATTTATTTTCTATTGATTTTAAATTGGATACTGGCTCCCAAGTTGACATCATACCCTCGCATATATTCCAAAAGCTAGGCATAAAACATCCTCTTAAATCTACATTAAACACACTATCTGCATATAACGGCAAATTATTGAACACAATGGGTACAGTCAATCTCACATGTAAACGCACTGAACATACACATGAACTCGAGTTCTACATTGTTAAAACGAGAGCACCACCTATACTTGGCTTAGTCTTGTATGGAGTTAGGCTTAGTTAAATTTACATACTCTGTTCAGACACAGATGTCAGATTTACATTGTAACAAGAGTACACCCCTCACTAAGGCGGTTGTTCTCAAGGAATATGCAGAAGTATTCAACGGTATAGGTCTTTTCCCAGGGGAATGTACCATACACATCGACCCCAAAGCCATACCTGTAGTGCAGCCTCCGCGGCGAGTACCTGTTGCACTTCAAGACAGACTCAAAACTTAACTTGATCGCATGGAAAATGAAAATATCATTGCCCCAGTTACATCACCTACAGCATGGGTAAATTCTATGGTTGTCGTCGGAAAGCAATCGGGTAAACTAAGGGTATTTCTCGACCCACAAGACCTTAACAGGGCAATTTTGCGTCCCCATTACCCTATGCGCACATTAGATGATATCCTACCCCAATTATCAGGTGCAAATACTTCACCAAATTGGATGCACGGTCAGGATATTGGGCAATAAAACTGTCACGTGACTCTTCATACCTCACAACTTTAAACACCCCTTACGGCCGTTACCGTTTCTTGCTAAATGAGGAAAAACTAGAAGTGGACGTCACAGAAGTTCAGTACTTCGGGCACATTCTGTCAGCAGAAGGTGTCAAACCCGACCCCGCCAAAGTAGCAGCGGTAAGAGAAATGGAACCCCCTCTTGGCATGGTTAACTACTTGTCCAAATTTGCCCCAAAATTGGCAGAGGTCACAAGTCCAATAAGACAACTGTTAGCGAAAGACGTAGAGTTTTCATGGGACTCTCATCAAATAGACGCATTTCAAAAAGTCAAAGACATAATTACTATAATCCCTGGACCTGTTCTGTCCTATTTTGACTCTAAGAAACCACTGACTTTGCAAGTTGACGCATCAAAATATGGGCTGGGTGCCGCCCTAATGCAAGATGATAAGCCCGTGGATTATGCATCAAAATCCTTAACCACAACTGAGATTAATTACGCTCATATAGAGAAAGAAATGTTTGCTATACTGTTCGGATGCAAACGGTTTCATCAATATGTATACGCGAGAAAGGTACACGTTCAAACTGACCACCTTCCACTTGTCTCTATAATGAAAAAGCCCCTCTATGCAGCCCCACCACGACTATAACGCATGCTTTTGCAACTACAGCGTTATGACCTTGAGGTAAAACATTACCAAGGTAAGAACATACCCGTAGCAGATACACTCTCCCGTAGGCTCTCATCGGATACATACCCTATCTTATCTGATGGTATAGATATGCAGGTGCATATGGCGTTATCAGCATTACTTGTTTCTGATCATAAGAAGGAAGAAATTCAATCTCTCACTGAACAAGACCCCCAGATGGTCATACTGAAACAGGTCATAAGTGAAGGTTGGCCTGAAAAGAGGTCAAGATGTCAATCAGAGATAATCGACTATTGGAATTATAGAGATACACTTTCAGTTGTAGATGGGTTAATCTTGAAAGGCCACAAAATAGTCATATCACAAGCCCTCCGGCAGGAAATGCTAGAAACGGTACATTCAGGACATTTAGGTATTGAAAAGTGTCTGAAAAGAGCCAGAGATGTTTTGTTTTGGCCAAGAATCTCAGCCGATATTTCCGATTTAGTGTCAAAATGCTCTATCTGCTTAGAGCGCAGAAGCTCTAACCAAAAGGAACCTCTCATTAATCATGACGTCCCTGATTACCCATGGTAAAAAGTTGCCACAGACCTATTTACATGGGATAATAAAGAGTACATTGTTGTAGTAGATTATTTCAGTCGCTACTTTGAAGTTAAGGCACTCGTTAGCTCAAAAAGTTGCACTGTTATCAATCACATGAAAATCATTTTCGCGCGCTTTGGAATACCGGAAGTCGTTGTCAGCGACAATCAAACATGCTATTCTTCCCGCGAGTTCGCAAGCTTCGCGAAAGAATGGGACTTTAAAATCGTGACATCGAGTCCCACATACCCTCAGTCAAACGGCCTAGCAGAGAAAACAGTCAAACTGTAAAGAGAATTCTATCAAAAGCAAAAGCCGACGGCAGAGAACGACTTATAGGCATATTAGAATACCGAGCCACTGCTATTGATATCGGGTTCTCACCAGCAGAATTGTTGATGGGGAGACAGCTTAGATCAATTCTCCCAACAACCCGCGAAAAATTAATTCTAAAAACACCTATCACCGCTGAGGTCAAAAAGAAAATTACACTTTGTAAGAGGAAAACTAAGAATTATTATGACAAAAACGTAAAATCACTAAAACCACTTAAGGAAGGGGAATCAGCCCGAGTACAATTGAAAGGTCAAAAATGGGAACCTGCCGTAGTAGTAAGAAAACACAGCGAAAGGTCATATACAGTTCGCACCAAAGATGGTAACATTTATCGTCGCAATAGACGTTTACTCCTGAAAACTAATGAAATACCACCACCGCCCTCCCCTCAGATTGAACACACATCTTGTACAGTTGCATCACCACTCCCCGCAAATGCCAGTAAATCAATTTCAAAGTCAATGGAATCTAAATGTTTCAGCCAAAGTACGCCTGAGCCTGACGCAACGGTCTCATGGGTTCGTCCGCAAGGCGGATTTTACACACGTTCTGGGAGGATAGTGAAACCAAAGATAAGAATGTCAGTATAATATCAGTTCCAAAAACCTGGACATAACCTGGATATGAAACAACTGTTAAATCCGGCACTCGCAGATAAGAGAGACTCAGCTAATAGAACACTCATTAGTGTAGCACAGTGTATGGTGTTGTGGATAAACACTGACGGTGATTCAAGATAAGGGCCATCAGTTTACATTAAATATCTATCAAACAAGCAATACGATTTCTTAAAATTGTATAATGCCTTCTCAGTCTGTCTCAGACATGTGTAAGTAGTAAATTGTAATCATTGATATCAAAGACGCGCTTAATTCTGATATGTTAATTATAATGGCTTATGATTCATTTAGTTTGTTAAAAGTTTTATTAAAACTTTTTCTTTGTAAGAAGAGAGATGTAACATTATACATGTGTAACTGACCAATCAGCACTCTCTGTGTATGAGTCAAAGTTCCACTGGTACTATCTACAGGCAACTGCCCCTCTGATAACTCTCGGTTTTAAGACTTCACAGTAGTCACATGTATATATTAAAGTTATTGATAGTTAGAACACAGCTTCTCTTATTATGTTTTAACACAATAACACATTAACAGGTAAACTTCACAATTGTACCAGCTGCAAAATACTCATATGTCTGTTCAAGATCTAAAAACAGAGAGAGAGAGAGAGAGAGAGAGAGAGAGAGAGAGAGAGAGAGAGAGAGAGAGATCTTCATTCAACTTATAATTTATGCATGTTTATGTGAGTGTTTAGTTGCAAGGACCAATGTCCTTTTGTCCTTTAGCTAAGAACAACTGTACAAGAGGTATTTCAGATCATATTATGGAATCTCCATGCTATATATATATATATATATATATATATATATATATATATATATATATATATATATATATATATATATATAGTCATTCAAATATGAAGTCAAATTCTTACATGCATAGATATGTTATATGTTTAGATGTTTGGATATATAGTCTGTCTCTCAATAGAATCAATTCACAGGGAAACATCACAATTGTACCAGCTGAAAAACGTCAAAATAATTAATGGAATTTTCGATCAAACGTTTGGAAATCAAATTATAAGCAAATGTGGCGAGCTCAGTATTATTTTATGATATCTGTCATCCATAAGGTTAACGATGAGGTATTAAAATACGCTGCAAATCATAAGGGGTTCTTCATTATAATCGTACCAAACTTTCCGACTGTCTTTTTTTTTCTGTTTGACATTTTATTTTCTCATACTTTCCACAATACATGTGTGCTGAAAACTAATCATTTTGCATTTCACTGGACAAAATAAATAAAAGCAATATTAATTTGGTGAGAAAAAAATAGTGAGGTGTCAGTTCCTAACGATACTATATTTAAAATAGTGTAAAAATGAGTTTTGTCAGAAGTTTGCGTTATTTCCTGGTTAATCTTGTAAAGAACATTCATTTATTGAAATGGTTTAAATGAGTTCAAAAATGGAGTAAACAGGAAAGGTTTTCAGAAAGAAATTACAAAAGATCCTGCCAGCCGCCGGATTTGTTCCATGCCGGAACCCGGGATTAAACCGGGGGCCTTTAGATCTTCAGTCTAACGCTCTCCCAACTGAACTATTCCGGCTGGCAATAACATTTCTCGCAGCATACCTATTGGAGATTGCATTTAGCACTCTGCATTTCATCGATATCACTGACAAGTTTAATCATCTACATTATCAATTCATTCACTTCTAAAGTCCACTTACAGATAATTGTATATTAATAGTAGTATTTCAATGGCATCTTCAGAGCTCTAAGAAAAGCACTTTTCTAGGCAGCATTAAGAAAATCAGTAAATCCATATGTATCTCTTCTCTAGCTGTAACGATATATCTTCATTCAGGCCAACCATTAAAATAAATCGCCTTCAATAAAACAAAAATTCTTTGTTTTAGATTGCAAGATTCATACGATATAAAAGCATTCTCCACATAAAATACCATAAGGGTCTTATGTGTAAATATGCAGACACATCTACAACTACAGGATGTTCTGGCAATGCTAAGAACAAAATGAAGATATTTTAAGAGTCCTTTGTTCCATATATCTACATTCCGAGAATGTAAACAAATATGTTGGTTTCGCAAAGATTTATAAATACAGTTCTTACTATCAGATATTTGTGTCATCATTGAAAACGCATGCTTTCTCATTACATCTTAAAATTATATTTTACAAACATGATGGAGGTACTGCTCCTTCTCAGAAGGCTTAATTGAAGACGAAGACAAATGGTATAGCCAATAGCCACGTTCATTTTCATACATTCACTAAAGTTTATCTAAAGAGGAACTCAGTACAACACGCAGAAACAAGATTTGAATATCTAATTTTGATATTTATACCTGTCAATTGATCGGTAATAAGTTCCTTAAAACTGCGACAGAAGTATTTACCAATGACATATCACCACCAAAAGTAAAGTGTTAAGAAGTAACGCAGTTTGTGTCAGCAATATCCCCGCATGATATTGTTCCAGCTTATAATATACTATAAAAACTAAACAACATAGGAGAAAGATCACCGACATGTCTCACCTCATTGCATAAATGGAAGGAACGTAACACTATATACCTCCAAATGCAAATAGTACAACTGTTTGCCATACCATATAACTCGAGTATGAACGATGATGACGGGAATTTGATTGTCGAGCAACTTTTCAAACAATTTACAATGATGATATAGTCTAAATGGGTCCATCTAAAGCCTTTAACTCTTTGCCACAGATCTTACTGCTAGTGAAACTAGGAATGCGTGTACTGTCATATAAAGGATTAATATCTTATTGAACGTCATCCTAAATCTAAGATGTAATTTTGTAACATTTGATCGACAGTCTGTACCTTTCACAAGTATGGACAATAAGGATACTTTTATTGAATATAAGTTGTAACAATATTTCGATTTGTGACAAATAGTAACCCTTTACAGAGATCAATGTTGATGAAACTTTAAAAATGGGATCAAAATAATAGTGAAGGATATCATATCAGATACTGAACGGTTCACACACAAAAATCAAAGATAGCCATCTTCGCAGAATTTGTACCTCGTTCTTATTGCTTCTTTGACACATAATCAAATCGTTGTTTTGAGATAAAATTAATCGCAATGGAAAATAGAACGAAAATTAAACTCTTAGGAAATAAAACACGAACATATAACTGACGTTTAATTTTTCCGACTCAAAATTATGTAACAAGGCATCAAACCAGCCTAAACTTGGAATAATAATAAGCAAATTCCTCAGTAGAATTAGAAAAAGACTAAAACTTTGTTACTTGCTCATTTGTATGCAATTAATTATTGTCCTTTAAAATACTCATATTTCTGTTCAAGATCTATAAACAGAGAGAGAGAGAGAGAGAGAGAGAGAGAGAGAGAGAGAGAGAGAGAGAGAAAGAGAGACATCGTCATTCAATTTATTATATATGCATGTTTATGTGAGTGTTTAGTTGCAAGGACCAATGTCCTTTTGTCCTTTAGCTAAGAACAACTGTACAAGAGGTATTTCAGATCATATTATGGAATCTCCATGCTATATATATATATATATATATATATATATATATATATATATATATATATATATATATATATATATATATATATATATAGATAGTCATTCAAATATGAAGTAAAATTCTTACATGTTTAGATATGTGTTATATGTATAGATGTTTGGATATATAGTCTGTCTCTCAATAAAATCAATTCACAGGGAAACGTCACAATTGTACCAGCTGAAAAACGTCAAAATAATTAATGGAATTTCCGATCAAACGTTTGGGAATCAAATTATAAGCAAAATGTGGCGAGCTCAGTATTATTTTATGATATCTGTCATCCATAAGGTTAACGATGAGGTATTAAAATACGCTGCAACTCATAAGGGGTTTTTCATTATAATAGTAGCAAACTTTCCGACTGTCTTATTTTCCAGTTTGACATTTTATTTTGTCATACTTCCCAATATACATGTGCGCTGAAAACTAATTATTTTGCATTTCACTGGACAAGATAAATAAAAGCAATATTAATTTGGTGAGAAAAAAATAGTGAGGTGTCAGTACCTAACGATACTATATTTAAAATAGTGTAAAAATGAGTTTTGTCAGGAGTTTGCCCTATTTCCTGGTTAATCTTGTAAAGAACATTCATTTATTGAAATGGTTTAAATGAGTTCAAAAATGGAGTAAACAGGAAAGGTTTTCAGAAAGAAATTACAAAAGATCCTGCCAGCCGCCGGATTTGTTCCATGCCGGAACCCGGGATTGAACCGGGGGCCTTTAGATCTTCAGTCTAACGCTCTCCCAACTGAGCTATTCCGGCTGACATAGACATTCCTCACACATTACCTATGTGAGATTGCAATTAGCCAGCACTGTCAAGTTTAATCATCTATATTATCTTGTAATTCATTCACTTCCTAAAGTCCTCTTACATAACATTGTACATGAATAGTAGTAGTATTTTTATGGTATCTGCATAGTTCTAATTAAAGCACTTTTCTAGGCAGCATTGAAGAAAAGAAGCTGACATTGACAATTTTTCCCAGTTTACCACTCTTGAGCTTTTACCGCTGTGATTATTCTTCATTAGTGTTAGTGGATGTATTTTGTAAGCTGTTGATGTAAAATCTATTTATCCCACAATCTCTATTTAGAAAAATATATTTGTCACACAATGTCTATTTAGAAAAATCTGTTTATCCCACAATGTCTACTTAGAAAAATCTATGTATCCCACAATGTCTGTTTAGAAAAATCTATTTATCCCACAATATCTATTTAGAAAAATCTATTTATCCCACAGTGTCTATTTAGAAAAATCTATTCATCCCACAATGTCTATTTAGAGACCATTATACCTTAATGGATGTTTCACTACTTCCTGGTTGGGAAAATAAAATAATTAAAGCTTTAACCATTTGCAAATAAAGTGTCGTTCATTATTGAGAAACGGTGACAGGGACGAAACTAAAGAAAACAAAACAAAAGAAAACAGAAGAGAAAATACTAGAACACGAAAAGAAAAGAAGAAAGATTTTTTGAAAAAAAGAACCAAATATATATGAATGCACCGTTTGTAGGATTCTTGTCCACGATGACTCCGCACACGGGTCAAGACTCGTACCGTTCAATCGCCGATACCAGTGGAGAAATTCAAGATAGGCGAAAATAATACGAAAATACGTTGGAAATAAATTAACAAACAAAGAGGATGTAATCATTAATTTGCAGAGGTGACGCCGCCACAGGGGTTCGTTGCAAAGAAAAATTAGGAGTATCCGTCCATGAATCAAGGGATTGGGGGTCTAACGTTTTATATTGTTACAGGTTAGACCCCTCACCCCTTGATTCTTGGACGGATAAGACTAATTTTCTTTGTAACGAATCCCCTGTGTGTAGTATTCTAGAAGCGATAATATATGGTAATATAGACTTTCTCAAAGCTGAATCGACAACTTCGAGACCAGAGATATAGGGTGCTACAAGTACTGACCATATTGGCCAATTCTGCGCGTCGGGTAATTCTGTTCACAGGAAACTGCAATTTTATCAATAAAGCAAGACGAAATTTCTGACAACATAAATCAACTTAACGGTATTATAAATTACTGTTTAGTTGATTTCATGTCAGAAATTTCGTCTTGCTTTATTGATAAAACTGCAGACTCCTGTGTTCTGTTCAACGATACGTCATTTCTGTAAACATTGGATCTGTCATTTTGGGTCAAAACTCCATATTGTATCAAGAAAGAATGATCGTTCTTTAATTAAGAAAAGGGATATTCATAAAGTGTACAAATATGTCCCATTTTGACTCGAAATGCATATGAAAATGTGATTTCTAAATGTCAACATACTCACTACATGAACTTGAACCTGTAAACAATAAATTCTTATCTATTATGTATCTTTTAGAAATCATACATATAACAACGTTATTTAAAAAATGGAAATGTATGCTTTAAAAAAATTATGCATCTTAATCCAAGTTTCCAATTTTGAAAGAAGTTCCACACACGTACAAAATCATCTGCTAATCAATGTGCCAACTCGCCGCTAGAATGGGATTATCAAGAAATTACCCGGCATATAGTCTCTTTTCAACTTCTTTGATAATTTTTCTTCATAAACAAGACGTTGTAAACACATTACATCCTATTCATTATTGTTTCTCTTCAACATACGTTAATAGCTTATTTTTTAATATAAAATGCTTAACTTTACTAATTATTTTACAAGATTGGTTTAGTTTGCTTAATATCTTTTGCCATTTATTGTCATTTTTGGTTGAATTTTGTAAAACTAGCTATAAACGTTACATATTGTTCGATTGAACTGCTGACATAAACAGTCCATAAGTAATGTATTTCATTTATATAACCCGATGGAAAAACATTACATCTTTTCAAAGTTGTGCGCAGAATATACCGACATATCGCGGGTCAAGAAAATAAGGAGGTGGTACCCGGCGTGTCCAAAATTAACATTTTTGAACAGAATATTCTGTTAACAATTGTCTATTTTCAAATGGTAAGCATTGCAGTGTTTTGTTTTCGTCAATCGGTCAAATTCAGTATGTGTTTTGCTTCAAAATTGGAGACGTAACCGTCGGTATGCAGAAATGTCCGACAGTATTGTAGGTCTCACAAGTAAGTCGGTCATAGAATTTGTTATGGAATAAACACCTGTCCGCAGACACAGGTATGTTCTTCTCATTACAAAACCCAAATATTACAGGGTGCTTTTTGTAAAAGTCATCAATTCCAGACAACTCTACACTTGCTTCAAGACTGGTGGAAGGCTCTTGATGAAAATAAATATCTAGCTACAGTCCTGATTAACTTAACCAAAGCATTTGAGTGATTTGAGTGTCTATCTCATATTCTCTGTGTCTTGTGGAAAGGTGGAGGGGGGATAAAACTGAGAGGGCGTGCACAATCATATGGTTGCATTTTAAGTGTCAGAGAAGATTGTTTTACTCTTGTTTTACATTAAGCTTCAACACATTCGAATATATACCTGAAAGAATTGTGAACTTCTCGTGGTAGATGCCAGTTCCACTGTTGAACACCGACGATATTTAGGGATTTTTATTTTATAACTCATCTCGGAACTTCATATTTTCCTCTAATTTATCTGGGCAATGATAATATTTACACTTCTTGATAGATATTACTTGAAATATTAAAATTTGTATTCAATTTTGTCAATAGAAACTATTGTATCTTGCAGACAGACTGCTAATAGGCAAAATCATTGTGCAAATTTATTAACTACTATGAGCTGACTTGGGTAAAATCTCTAAGTAGCTGCCAGGTTTTAACCTTCTGTTTACTTATAAACTGAAATGTACAACTCAACAACAATTCAGGAATCCCAGTAATCTTATGTATGACCTGTTAAATCTGCTGCTTAAAGTATGACAGTACATAACAATACTCTTCATATTGTATGTATGACCTGTTAAATCTGCTGCTTAAAGTATGACAGTATACAACAATACTCTTCATATCTTATGTATGACCTGTTAAATCTGCTGCTTAAAGTATGACAGTACATAACAATACTCTTCATATCTTATGTATGACCTGTTAAATCTGCTGCTTAAAGTATGACAGTACATAACAATACTCTTCATATCTTATGTATGACCTGTTAAATCTGCTGCTTAAAGTATGACAGTATACAACAATACTCTTCATATCTTATGTATGACCTGTTAAATCTGCTGCTTAAAGTATGACAGTATACAACAATACTCTTCATATCTTATGTATGACCTGTTAAATCTTCTGCTTAAAGTATGACAGTACATAACAATACTCTTCATATCTTATGTATGACCTGTTAAATCTGCTGCTTAAAGTATGACAGTACATAACAATACTCTTCATATTGTATGTATGACCTGTTAAATCTGCTGCTTAAAGTATGACAGTTTATAAGAATACTCTTCATATCTTATGTATGACCTGTTAAATCTGCTGCTTAAAGTATGACAGTACATAACAATACTCTTCATATCTTATGTATGACCTGTTAAATCTTCTGCTTAAAGTATGACAGTATACAACAATACTCTTCATATCTTATGTATGACCTGTTAAATCTGCTGCTTAAAGTATGACAGTTTATAAGAATACTCTTCATATCTTATGTATGACCTGTTAAATCTGCTGCTAAAAGTATGACAGTATACAACAATACTCTTCATATCTTATGTATGACCTGTTAAATCTGCTGCTTAAAGTATGACAGTATACAACAATACTCTTCATATCTTATGTATGACCTGTTAAATCTGCTGCTTAAAGTATGACAGTATATAACAATACTTTTCATATCTTATGTATGACCTGTTAAATCTGCTGCTTAAAGTATGACAGTATATAACAATACTCTTCATATCTTATGTATGACCTGTTAAATCTGCTGCTTAAAGTATGACAGTATACAACAATACTCTTCATATCTTATGTATGACCTGTTAAATCTGCTGCTAAAAGTATGACAGTACATAACAATACTCTTCATATCTTATGTATGACCTGTTAAATCTGCTGCTTAAAGTATGACAGTACATAACAATACTCTTCATATCTTATGTATGACCTGTTAAATCTGCTGCTTAAAGTATGACAGTTTATAAGAATACTCTTCATATCTTATGTATGACCTGTTAAATCTGCTGCTTAAAGTATGACAGTATACAACAATACTCTTCATATCTTATGTATGACCTGTTAAATCTTCTGCTTAAAGTATGACAGTACATAACAATACTCTTCATATTGTATGTATGACCTGTTAAATCTGCTGCTTAAAGTATGACAGTTTATAAGAATACTCTTCATATCTTATGTATGACCTGTTAAATCTGCTGCTTAAAGTATGACAGTACATAACAATACTCTTCATATCTTATGTATGACCTGTTAAATCTTCTGCTTAAAGTATGACAGTATACAACAATACTCTTCATATCTTATGTATGACCTGTTAAATCTGCTGCTTAAAGTATGACAGTTTATAAGAATACTCTTCATATCTTATGTATGACCTGTTAAATCTGCTGCTAAAAGTATGACAGTATACAACAATACTCTTCATATCTTATGTATGACCTGTTAAATCTGCTGCTTAAAGTATGACAGTATACAACAATACTCTTCATATCTTATGTATGACCTGTTAAATCTGCTGCTTAAAGTATGACAGTATATAACAATACTTTTCATATCTTATGTATGACCTGTTAAATCTGCTGCTTAAAGTATGACAGTATATAACAATACTCTTCATATCTTATGTATGACCTGTTAAATCTGCTGCTAAAAGTATGACAGTATATAACAATACTCTTCATATCTTATGTATGACCTGTTAAATCTGCTGCTTAAAGTATGACAGTATACAACAATACTCTTCATATCTTATGTATGACCTGTTAAATCTGCTGCTTAAAGTATGACAGTATACAACAATACTCTTCATATCTTATGTATGACCTGTTAAATCTTCTGCTTAAAGTATGACAGTACATAACAATACTCTTCATATCTTATGTATGACCTGTTAAATCTGCTGCTTAAAGTATGACAGTACATAACAATACTCTTCATATCTTATGTATGACCTGTTAAATCTGCTGCTTAAAGTATGACAGTTTATAAGAATACTCTTCATATCTTATGTATGACCTGTTAAATCTGCTGCTTAAAGTATGACAGTACATAACAATACTCTTCATATCTTATGTATGACCTGTTAAATCTGCTGCTAAAAGTATGACAGTATATAACAATACTCTTCATATCTTATGTATGACCTGTTAAATCTTCTGCTTAAAGTATGACAGTATATAACAATACTCTTCATATCTTATGTATGACCTGTTAAATCTGCTGCTAAAAGTATGACAGTATATAACAATACTCTTCATATCTTATGTATGACCTGTTAAATCTGCTGCTTAAAGTATGACAGTATATAACAATACTCTTCATATCTTATGTATGACCTGTTAAATCTGCTGCTTAAAGTATGACAGTACATAACAATACTCTTCATATCTTATGTATGACCTGTTAAATCTGCTGCTTAAAGTATGACAGTATATAACAATACTCTTCATATCTTATGTATGACCTGTTAAATCTGCTGCTAAAAGTATGACAGTATATAACAATACTCTTCATATTGTATGCATGACCTGTTAAATCTGCTGCTAAAAGTATGACAGTATATAACAATACTCTTCATATTGTATGTATGACCTGTTAAATCTTCTGCTCAAAGTATGACAGTATATAACAATACTTTTCATATCTTATGTATGACCTGTTAAATCTGCTACTTAAAGTATGACAGTATATAACAATACTCTTTATATCATATGTATGACCTGTTAAATCTGCTGCTTAAAGTATCACAGAACAAGAGTATACTCCTCATGCAGCTCTGACAGTTTTGACAGATGTGCAACCAGTGTCTATGTTGTCATGTTTGCTTGAATATTGTTTCTTGTATAAAGTTTGTATATATGAAATCTCTCTCTCTCTCTCTCTGTATATATATATATATATATATATATATATATATATATATATATATATATATATATATATATATATATAGACACACATCCTTGTACTTACAAACATGAGTGCTGAAATTACTATTACTCAAGTTAAATACAGGTACAGAGGATTTATACAACAGTGTCATCTATTTACCATGTTATTTGTCTTTTGAAAACTTTACTGAATCATAAGAGTTAAATGATTATGTCACTGTCAGTAAAGTGATATGTCTGTCTCAACATTTGTTATTGCAAGAAGTACAAAAATGAAGAGAACTACTTAATACATATTTATTCATGAACTGTCATCAATACCATGTTCAACCAGACATGAACATTACACCACAAAAGAGCACACAGATGATAGGAAGCCAATACAGAATGTTTAAGACAACTGTCAAGAAATTCATTAAGAAATCAATTTTCTTCAGTTCTAGTTTTGATTGTATTGCAAAAGCTGAACTAAATCATATCTACAGACTTATGAGTCCAACTACAAATGCTCAGATCTGATGTTGCACAATGTGCCAGCAGATCTGGGTCTGTGCAGTTTGTTAGGAATAATCAGTAGATCCTGACTGTATTATGATACAGCAGATCAGGCTATGTTGTCTACTCTTGGACTTAACTTATAGGAGAGTAGAGACAGCAAATGCTTTTCTTTAGCAACCTGCTGAAACCATTCAATCATTACATTGAGTAATCCTTATTATAACACATTTAAATTGGAGTCATAAGATGTTGACTGCTATAAATGTAAGGTCACCTTATATTTCTTTTTTTGAAAGCAAAATATTACTATAGAATCATGAAACAGATCCATCCCTAAAAAATAAAAACAAAACCCCATATCCCAAGGTGCCTCCAAGTGAGGGAGTACCGTAATTACACTTGTGAGAAGAATTCACCTGAAAAAAGCACAGAATATATATATACACACATACATGTACAGTTCCCAATCTATACTCTTGAATTAAATTTTAAATTAGAATGTAAAAATTTCTGGTCTATTTGCACTTTAGCTAACTGCATATTAAGGTCTTTGGCAGTGTTAACCCTTCCAAATATTTTTCTGGCCTGAAAGAATAGAAACTTTAAAAGTTTCTTGTCCTGCAGACCAATCACATACTTTCTACATATTATGTTCATAAGGGTGTAATAATTTGACTGGCGGCAAGAGACTGCTTATTGAATTTGTTCAACCCATCCAGAAAATTATAAACATTAGACTGGCAGGCAGATAGAAAATTCAGGTCTAAGCTCTACACAAGGAAATGCTTTATATTTCATGCATATTACTCTACTCAATCATGTGATACATGACAGCCCATTCTTTTCACTATACCATATGCTTTCCTTTTAACTTGACAAATTAATATACATAAATAGACTGATACAATATAGTTAACAACTGGTACAAATGATATGCTATAACAATGTTCTCATCTATAGATACTGGCAACATGGATAACAGTGAACAGCACATTATATTCTCAGTCCATGTTTAGTCAGTTCCAAAATTAATCGACTTTGTCGCTGCAAACCGCACACATGCACACTGGCCATTAATGCACAATAATGTGTCAGCAGACATGGGTTTATGGAATTTGAAGTAATCAGTACAATAATCAAAAATTGTACCCTGATCTACTTGTGCAATATGTGATGACAAATCAGGATCTATGATACTTGCAGCTTTATCTAACTTTTAAGTATAACAATTTATGATTAAATAGATACCAATGCCAAAAGATGGTAAATTCATTTATTTTTCAGTATCAATTTTATGCTTTTGTGAAATTTTACATTTTTTGTCAGTTTTTAAATTCCTGGACTGGCAGTCATATTATTCTGATAAAGGATCTTTGTCTGTTGGATTTCTAAATTTATAGTTGTACATACTGCAAAATCCACAAACACTGGTACCCAGTAATTAATAGTGCATTAACAGTAGTCACACGTAGTTGCAGGAACTTAAATATTTTTCATTTTTCATTTTTTTCACATGTGGATTAATAAATTCTATCCAAACATTAGAACTATAAGAACTGATTCATGACAGAGACTCACAAATTTCTTCTGTAAATTTAACATTCTTCCTCCTATTCACAAAACTAGTTAAAATAACATTTCCCAATAACAGTGACCCAAGTATGATACACACTCAACAATGTGTAATGCACCTTCAGATCATCGTGTATACTACTTAACTGAATTAATCCACAAAACACACTCTGTAAACCCTGATATGGTGGAAGCATGTGGATCTCTCCCTCTCTCTCATAAGTACATGTATTAAAAATACCTACAGAAAAAGGCATCTTTATGGTTTCAAGTGTCAAGATGGATTTAAGTCAAATACTCAAAATATGGAGTGCAACTACATAACACCATGTAATTTTAAAAAAGATGCATTTTTTCTTCCGTATATGTTATGTCAGGAGAGGGTAAAACATTTGTGTTTCAAGAATCTCTAGCAATTTAATGGTATGTGAAATAAGACTTTTCTGAATAGAGACATTATAAAGATTTCCAAGTTCCACCTATATGCCATTAACAGTTAGTCAGTTCAATTTACTTTAATTCCATTAGACGACATGCCAATTTTAAGATGGGCCATGTGGGAATCATTATCTAATAAGCCTTAAGTGTTAACTTTTTATAAAATCAATGGACAGCATTGTTTACTGTGATGGTTTGATATATAGATAGTTTTTCTACATAATGTGTACAAGTTTACAATGTCAATATCTTGCATGCAATTTTAATTATATTTTCAGCATACACCAAAATATTTCTAAGAAAGTGTTAACATTCTCAACAGATGAAACCTTTATCTTAAATACTTTTGTTAATAAGAAGGTTTACTCAGTTTTGGCAATATAATTATCAATAAAAAAAACCATGGAATACCTTTCATTTAACATAAAACAATTATGCAAGCTCCACATCATTTTCACTCAAGTTTTTCTTGCATAAGACATATACATGGTACTCGAGGAAAGCAATTTTTAAAAAATTTTAAAAAATAGTTGCCTGGGAACTCAAGAGTTCATCTAAAAACAATCCAAAATTTAGAAACGTCTTATACTGAGGTGATCAACACTGACAGACCACTGTACACAAATGAGCATCATGTCTTATACTGAGGTGATCAACACTGACAGACCACTGTACACAAATGAGTATCATACAAGAAGTTTGTATTAATTGTATGATATGTTACCTCTACATCTTTTTTTGTGAAAGATTTTCTTATCCACGAGACCTGTCCCATAATGTAAAATAAGTATGGCAATTTATTCTCGAGAGCAATAAAAAATTCACAGGTTCTGGGATTCATCACAAGACTTGATTATTCCTTCTAAAATATCCACAACGTTTATCCATGGCTTCACCACTCTGAAGCAACTACATTTGAATTCACTCTTATAATGGCCATTTTCTGTGCTTCTCGCATTTTAACTCTTTTCAAGAATACAATCCTTCAATGACAATTTGTGTTAGCAATAAAAAGCAGTATAAATCCATGTGAACACATATCTTCTTATTTTCAAACAGTTTATTTTTGTCAATTCTGTAACAGGTAGCATTTATGAATATCAAGATTGCATGAATGCTAAGAAATGAGTGAAACATGTTTTTATCCTAAAAAAAAACAGGTTCTAAACCTGTATTTAAACAAACAGATACATTACAGCATAATAACAGGTTATTTATTATTCTTGAAACATTTTATGCATGAAAGAAAAATGTCAATGCTTTTAGTATGATGACCTCATTATATCTGGCATGCTGGAGAAGAACTGCCATTAAGATGACTGGATTCTAATTGTTCTAAACAAGGCAAAACATTTTTAAAATTTAGAGACTCAAAAATGTTTTATGAATATGATGCCAGGATGTGTTTATGAATGAAGAACACTAAATTTAAACTGACACCTTAAGTTAGCAGTTAAAATGTGCAATAAAACCCATGTATTACTTTAAAGTCAGTTCATTTCATTAAATGCAGCTTTTTAAATAATTTTCATTAAAAATGCAATGTTAATCTTGTTGATTATTACAATCACACATCTGTAATAAATCTGTACAGTCATAAGTAATTCATTTCCAGCTAATTTATATCAATTTCGATAAAGCTTTATTATCATTATTATTTTATTATTAATTTTAAAGTAAATGTTAAGCCTTCTTACTCTTACAGTGAAATCTGTTTAGGGAGATCACAGATCTCTAAAAATAAGCGGTTTTGCATGTGAGGACATCTTAACATCTAAAACTAAGCATCAGGAATCTGGTCACAAATGACAGAAAGTCTCCTAAAACAGTGGTCCTTCAAACAAGTTTGTACAATATTAACATTGCTGGAAATACTATCTCAAGTTTGTACAATATTAACACTGCTGGAAGTACTATCTCAAGTCTTGTACAATATTAACATTGCTGGAAATACTATCTCAAGTTTGTACAATATTAACTCTGCTGGAAGTACTATCTCAAGTCTTGTACAATATTAACATTATTGGAAATACTATCTCAAGTCTTGTACAATATTAACATTGCTGGAAATACTATCTCAAGTCAAAACAGAAGGCCCAAGTGGGCCCGATATAGTTCATGTGGAAAACATGAATCAAATTCAATACTCTAGTGGCAGGCAGGCAAGTGGCTTGGATTAAAACACACCCATATTAGGAAAATTTCCAGTGACATGGAAATTGTTAGTATTTGACATGTTTTAAAGGTGTTTCTGCTCTGAGTAACTACAGTTGCACTAGATGGTTTTTACCATCTGTGTATGAATTTGAAACAAGCATATCACATTTCATCCCATATGGACAGGCACGCTTGATGGAACATTAGTGTTGTTTACCATCTGGTTCCTATAAATCCACAAAGCTGAAAGGATAAGCATCCCAAGCAATTCTCTCCCAGCCTATCCTGGTAACCATACAAGAAAATGTTTGGAAAGCCTTGACCTTTAAATTTCTCTTTAATATTATCACCTTCAATTTACAAAAGATTTACAGTGGAACTCATTAGCACCAGCAATGACTGCATACAATTCCTACCCTTGTGGAATATCAAATACCAATCAAACATCTAGTAAATTCATCAAATAGCAATTTATTTAATCCTATTACACACAATCCTAGATGTCAATTTTCTTAAATGAATAGAGACACATAAACTATCATAAGACAAAGAGTTACAAAGAATCATACATTGTGGTCCAAAGTGAGCCTATTCTGAAAACTTAATCCCATCACTGTCTCTATTCCCAAATGCTTTGCACATGCTATTTAAAGAATACATTTCCTTGTAACCTTGTGGATGCGCAAAACATTGCCAGCCTGCATTAGCAACTCTATGGCGGATTTGAAATCATTTTTTGAATAGAACTTTAAGTTTCTACTTCTCTGAAACAATGGTAGTACTTGTAATATAGCTCAAGCTATACGGAAGAACATTACACTTTATGTCTAGTGTTTATGTTTTGAAAGGGCTCTGCATGTTTTGCCTTACTAAATGAGTTTACTGTACATCGACTACTGTTTTATTGACAATCCCAGCTGCTGATAATGGCTAAGCACAGGAAAATCAAATACTTGCACAGTTCTAAGGCAATTATGTCCTAATTCCACAATTGATTCAGTACTAAACACAAAACATTACATTGTGCATTAGGATGGGGATAAGAGTCTTGAGAACTGCAAGATGTTAATTGTCTTTACCGTCACATAATGAGTTCTCCAAGCACATCAGCAGCAGAGCCTGTCCATTTGGGAATCTACAACAACTAGTAATATTCTTTGATTGTTATTCCCTAATTTAACAGAAACCAAACTTTTGTCATTTCAGGGCTATTCCATTTCAACATAAAATGGTACCCAGGGAAGGCAGTTGTTTAAACATTTATGCCAGGGTACCGAGTTCATATTACAATGGTAAGAAAATTCTAAATTGCATTTATGAGTGCCCTTAAAAATGCCTTTCCTGGGTCCCATGTATTTTTTGTTGGAACAGCCCTCTGTATTTCCTAAAAAATCAGTTGACACAAAACAGACAAATTCTAAATAATCTAAGCAGACACCTCTCGGCATTGATAGAATTGCCTCTAATGACAAGTGCTTTCTTAATAAAGGTCTATTTCTACCGTACTTGGGTACATGGGACCTTGAAAAGGTGCCTTTTGATGCATGTTGCTTAATAAAGGTAAGCCTTATAAGGACAGGTCAAATTACTTTTATTCTACTTTTTATACCTATAGCAACTCAAAATTACTGTTTTACAACAAAATGGACTATAACTGTTTGCTAATAGGGATATAACATTTCAGCAAACAGCTTATGTTGAAAAAAATGCAAGTCTAGTCTAATTAACTAGACACAATTTATCTGACTACAGTGCAACCAACACTAAAATTTCATTCAGCAAACCTACAATTGTCTATGTTAAGTGTGGATACATTATACTTGGGTAAATTTTAAGCAAATCAATGTCATGAGATTGTGTTATGCAAAGCCATATTATTCTTAATGTTTTTAAATGAAACCACTTTCTGGAGTAAAAGCCATTTCTTTGATAATACTTAATCATAATATACTTGGAGTACATCCACTACCTTGCAAATCCATCCTTCACAGGCCCAATCAGATCTTCACCTCATTATTAATAACAGAAGTGCTCACAAGTTTTTTGCTTGCTGAGACCAAGTCAGTCAAGTGGTCTCCGATTGAAAAGAGCAGCTGGTGCCAATTCATTCTAAATGTCAGTTACAACTTTAGCATACTGGTTTGATTTTGTGGAATTTAATGCCATTTCTCAACACATGATAAGCTACCATTTAGAACTGCTGTGCCAGGTCTTCTCAACTGCAGAGTACTGCATGTGCCAAATCATATTCATCCCTTTATTTTAATATGTACAATACAAAACTAAATCTTATACCACTTGCCTTTCTAAAGAGGCTGGTGTGCCACCACACATTGCATAGGTTGTTGATACCTGTGATAAATGATGCACGACAGTTGATTTGGTAGATAAAGACTGGGGGAAGAACCAATGAACCACAGAAGTTATTGACAAGGTTTCTCACATGCCCATGTTGGTCCAGCAAAAACTGAAAGCCACATGGACAGATATATGATCTGTAAATGTGAATACCTTTCACCACTCAGCCACCTGGTGTGTCCCCAACTGGAATGGATGTTGTGCACAATTTTCCATGGATATAACTGCTGGAAGAAGGTGTGCCTGTATTATGACCAGGTAAGTAATATCAAAGAAATGTACTTTCCCTAAATATTGGTTTCTTTTTCATACACAACATATTAACATAACTGGAAATACTGAAATAGAGTTCACATTTGCTAACCCAGGAGGTACCATTTTGGACACAAGTTGAGATCTATAAAAATGTTGGAGGTCATTGTTAAAGTTTGATACCATGATGGTTAAATGTGTCTGAGATCATGAAATGGTAGTCATTGATTGTAATTGAAACTAAATTCTCTTCAAAATGCCAAAGGAGAAAGTTCACTATTTGTGTTACAAAATTTTGAAGACATTTCTACTACGAGCAATAGAAGAAAATGCAGTTTCCCTTTATAGTTAGTCTACTTGGCTGAGCTAACTCTGTCCACCACACACTCAGAGAATATTTCTTCCTCAAGGTTTACTTTAATAGGGGTCAGGTATGCAGGTTCTGCTTGATGAAACACCTGCCTGTGTAGTAATGTCAGCAGTTAATGAGAAGGCATGTCTATCTAGGAAACCTCTGTCACAAGACTGAGGTCACAGATTCAAGATTTGTTGAGGCTGAAGATAGCAATGGTTCAGTCTGGATGAAACTGACTATCCTAGAAACCTGTCACTAAACTGAGGTCATTAATCCATGATTTTCCCACCTATGAAACAATATGGATTATTTGCTAGTTTGATTCCCTCACATTATGCAGTACTCTGGGAATATGATCTGGAGATTGACATCGCAACAGCCACAAAAACAAATATACATTATGTTCAGACATAAGTTTGAAAGGGAATTGTCATAAGAAAGGCATGACAATGTTTTGGTCTTGAGCAACCTTTAGAAGATGTTTGGAACACATCCAGATTATGGTAGCTGTTTGAAGAAGGCTGTCATCCTTAGTTAAGAGATCAATATGTAGGCATTATGTAATAGTTTACTGACAGATTTCAACAGATGCAAAGAAGACCAAGTCTTCCTTAGTTAAGAGATCAATATGTAGGCATTATGTAATAGTATACTGACAGATTTCAACAGATGCAAAGACCAAGTCATCCTTAGTTAAGAGATCAATATATAGGCATTCTGTAAAAGTATACTGACAGATTTCAACAGATGCATAGAAGACCAAGTCTACACTGAACATCATTGAAATGAAAAAGGATGCCTGTGGGCACTTTGTCTTTTGAAGAAGACTTATGGGGACAATGATCAAGGCTGAGAGTCCATTCATATTGGGACAGTGGTCTCCAAGTGATTCACTTTAAGTGCTGTCAAAGGTCCAAGATGGGTATCAAATTTGTTGTGGGAATTCACCATTGTTGGTGCTTGGTTGCAACAGAGCAGGTAGTGGTAATGGACATATTTGCAACATTTCCAGTATTTGATACTGTGTAAGATTGGTTCCCTGAACCGATACTGGTTATGCTGCATTGGGGCAAGAAAAGGTTCAAAATGATGTATCTTGAATCCGAGTCTGGGTATAAGAGGAAGATAGATTAGCAATCCCATTCACACTGGAGTGCCATTAGTGCGAGGCTGTATCCGACTTGAAGTGGATATTGCTATACTAGGCATCTGCAATGAAACCATTGTGGAGATAGTGTGACTAACTGCTGGATGCTGAATCATACCCCGTCTAGATGGCTGAGGGTTAAGGTTAAGAATGTAATAGCTGGAGTGAATGTGATCCAGCTAAAAAAAAAACCAGTTGTTAAGTCCCAGTATTGGCTACCAAGGGCATGAATCACTATAGTCAGTTCCAGGATCTGCAGATACTGATGTGTTCGTCAGGACTAGTCCACTCGTGTTGTCAGAACTGGTCCAAAAGTCTGTATTGTGATGCTATGCTTTGCTAGACAATAGCGTAAACTACACAAGAACCTTATGATGGTCATGATTGCCAGATCTTCCTCTGAACTGGCAAACTTTCTTTGATTAACGACTTCTTAATGATGGTGACGTGGACATAATTGGTGACAAAACTGATGGTATACACATCTTCGTAAGTGCATTTCTTGCCACTCTCATTAGACCAAAATGTTTGCTGGATTGTGATGGTATCCACATCTTCGTAAGTACATTTCTTGCCTCTCTCAATACACCAAGACATTTGCTTGATTGTGATGGTATCCACATCTTCGTAAGTGCATTACTTGCCACTCTCATTAGACCAAAATGTTTACTGGATTGTGATGGTATCCACATCTTCGTAAGTACATTTCTTGCCTCTCTCATTAGACCAAGACATTTGCTTGATTGTAATGGTATCCACATCTTCGTAAGTGCATTACTTGCCACTCTCATTAGGCCAAAATGTTTGCTGGATTGTGATGGTATCCACATCTTCGTAAGTACATTTCTTGTCTCTCTCATTAGACCAAGACATTTGCTTGATTGTGATGGTATCCACATCTTTGTAAGTGCATTACTTGCCACTCTCATTAGACCAATATGTTTGCTTGATTGTGGTGGTATTCACATCTTCGTAAGTGCATTTCTTGCCACTCTCGTTAGACCAAGACATTTGCTTGATTGTGATGGTATCCACATCTTAGCAATTGCATTTCTTGCCACTCTCATCATACCAAGACATTTGCTTCATTGTGATAGTATCCACATTTTAGCAAGTGCATTTCTTGCCACTCTCATCAGACCAAGACATTTGCTTGATTGTGATGGTATCCATATCTTAGTTCATTTCTTGCCACTCTCATCAAACCAAGACATTTGCTTCATTGTGATAGTATCCACATCTTAGCAAGTGCATTTCTTGCCTCTCTCATTAGGCCAAGACATTTGCTTGATTGTGATGGTATCCACATCTTAGTTTATTTCTTGCCACTCTCATCAGACCAAGACATTTGCTTGATTGTGATGGTATCCACATCTTAGCAAGTGCATTTCTTGCCTCTCTCATTAGACCAAGACATTTGCTTTATTGTGATAATAACTCATCTTTCTTCCAGCTATTGATGGCAAATGTTGCAAGTGTGAATGAAACCACAAACATAGTCTGAATCAGTGGGGTGATTATCTCCTGCCAGTAAGAAAAAAGTATACTGTCATGTAGCATGCAAATGCTAAAAGATTGCAAAAACTGAAGAAAGTGTACAATGTGGACAGTATTGGTGTGGCTTCTTGTGCGAGAATGCTGACAAAGTAGTAGGTGGTGAATCTCTCCAACAAAGAGGAGGCAACTTTTGTCTGATAGGTAGAAAAAGTTTGAGCACTTTTGCTGCTAAAACCAAAAGGTTTGGTGAACAAGATGTTCAGCAAATCTTTTGGTTGGTTTTCGCAACAAAAGTGCTCAAATGTTTTCAAGGTTTCAAAATTTAGCTTGTGAAAGCTGGATTGGCATGTTAGTGTATGTATCCTTATTCTTGTAACATGTACCCCATAATCCTATAAATCACAAAGTTTGTAAAATGCAAAGAACAAAAACCATGCAAACCTTTTCAAAATATGATATGCAGCTGAATTCATTTCATTTGTAGAACCATACTGAGGTGCCTTGTAGTAAGAAACAACCCCAAACCAACCATGGAATAAATTTACTGCCAAACTCTTATTCATTTAATTAAATATCTCAAAATGACATGTATATAATTCTTGATTTTGCCACTCACACACGTGAAGTTTTAATGAGTTTACAAATTCTTAATGATGATGTCATCATCATCATATCTCTGCAACTGGTACAAATTTTCATAAATCTGAATTTTCAAAATAGGAATATTGTATTTTAATGTGATTTGATTTCATTGTCCTAGTATATTTTATTACAATTATTAACATAAAATGTATTATCACCTCTCTCTCTCACTCTCTGTGATGTTAAACACATTCTTTCCATAAACGAAACAAATATGAAGTCTGGTTGAAATGTGATCACTAATTTATTCAATCCTTACAAAAAAAAAGGAAACAAGAAAAGAAAAGCAGCACAAAGCCTAGAAAGCAACACTATTTCTAAATGCTACTGAAATGTTCAGCTTTCTCCAACAAAATTACTATACGATTGTCAGATCAGTATTATATGTGGATATACATTAGACCATGGAACATGCATGAATGAATGAAATGAGGATTTGCAAGAATTCCATTTATGTTCATCATAATGTCTACCACCCAAAGAAAAACAGGTTTTAGACAAGCTATGTTTCATGCAGCTACAAAGAAAACTGCAGGAAAATGCACTGGCAAAAGTGACTTAGGATAACAATATCTTTAACTCCTACAATTAACACAAAAAGCCAATGGGGTATCTACACCACCTATGATCTCTTCCACTGAAAACGTGGATAAATTCTGCATTTTACAAGTTTATGAATATTTAGTATTTCATGTCTGTGAATAAAGCAAATTTCCAATACAGTTTAATGTACAAAATAAGCTCCTTCAAATTAAAATGCTTTGTCATGCCTGTTAGTTTGATCAATTCTTCTTATAAATACCAATGATACATCATACATACTGTACATTTCAGTTCCAAGAGATGTAAGCTGTGAATATGTCCATTGATTTCATGAATGAAGAAATATGATTTGTCAGTAAAAGTGGCAAGATGGTCAATGTACCATTCAATTATTATGAGGATTTAGTGATACAAAGTCTTTCAAAGCCTTAACACAAATTGCTTGGAAGCAATTGTCTCTTCAGAAGATTAAAAACTAACATGCTAGCCATGGATGTCGTAAACAGTCCTCTGCTGTGGCACGTTTTGCTGGTTCAAACTCCAACATTGGAACAAGGAAACTGGCAAAAGCTTCAGCTTCTTTGGCATCCCACTCATATTTTTCTACCAGTACATCATACAATGACCATGGCTTCAGCTTCGTAATATGTCGTAGTTCTCCTTGAAAGGAAAAAATATTTACATAAGATATAATAAAATATTTTTAAGAAAAAAAGATCATGCAAATTTAACAAGGATTAATGTAGAATGTAGTTTCTCATTTGTGACTCATTCTATGATGTATCAACCACCAAACCACACACCTCAAATGAATTGCAAGAACCAAAACAAGTCTCAATAATGAGCATTACTTCTAGAGAAAATGAGATAACATGCTGTCTTAAGTTAGACAAAAAAAACAAACTAACCTCAAAGAAGATCAATTAATTTTGCAATTCATTAAATGTTGCCTCCTACAGCCCAAAATATGTGCATAATAATACCAGAAGGAAAAAGAACTGCACTAAAGCTGGAGAACATACTGTTCTTGTACAGCCTATAATGATATTACAGAAAGGCATACACATCAACAGTACAAAAGAAAAAGAACATACTGCAAATGACCTCTACCAATTTATGTATGTGTATGTGTATTCTTTTCAAGTTTGTAAATTGGTGCTGATTTCTCCTTTTTTCTAATCCTACATGTTTTAAAAAAGTACATACATCCATCTGCTTAACCCTTTAACTACGACTACCGCATCTGAGCGTCACCTGTAAATAGCTTTTGAACCACACTGATGCATATATGCAGTGTCGATAAGCCTTGTTTAAAACCCCAGTGTCGCTTATGATCGCGTAGTTCTGCTGTACTCAAAACCCCAGTGTCGCATATATGCGGACATAACTGCTATGTTAACTAAACGTTGATTGGTTGAAAGTACAGATATTTACTTATTTTTCATTATCATAACCAAGGAAAAGACTGGTTACTGAACATTTTGATACCAGTTGGAAAGCTGAGAGGTTAAATTTAGACATGCGGGAAGGAAATTTCCGGCAATGTACAAGACGTGTAGTTGAGATAAACAAAAATGGATTCCTAGTCAGATATTTCTGACTTTAAAGGGTTCAGTGCACGCAATATCGAAGAGTTTGATGGCTCATTCTTAGTAAATGGATCAGATAATGATGTTAGTCCCGTTTCAACACTAGATGTATGCGATTTTGATTCAAATGACGATTTATTTTGTGCGATTCAAAACAGTTTACGCGACGGGGACTTCTTGTCTGATTGTTGTAGGAGTAAATAAAATGGAAATATATGAATAACAGACACTATACAAGGTAAGCTGCTTTTTATTTCACTGAAATCCAGCAAAAACTAATGAAATAATGAATATAAATGTAACCATGTTTTTATTGTCAGTTTCCATAGTCAGCCATGACAATGCTCTAGTATTCAGCCTAGCAAACAGTATCAGTAGTCTCAGTAACTGATACGCTATCACTCTGCAGTAGTGAAACTGCAGAACAGCTGTAGTAGTCAAAGGGTTAAACATTTTTCATTGAATAATATCCACAAGAGTCTTGGTCATAATCTTGCTGCATTTTCTATCAAAACATACACCAGTCCACTAATTTTAATATGAACATAATGAATCTGTGAGGTAAATTCAAACTGACAAAACCCATCTGTTTTCTAATAAAATAGGTCATATAGTTGCTATAAATAGAAAACACGGAAATTTCTTATACAGCGGTGATGTTTTTAAAGCAGCTTCTTAAATTTATACAAGTGGAATCAAAGAGAAAACAAAAAGTAATAAAGACAACTTTTTACTGATTTTTATTTATTTTTTAATTTACCAAAACAGCAAAATCCACAAAATGGAGAACATAAAAGTTTTTTTGAAAAAAGGTGCAATGATTACGACAAAAGCATAATGGCTGGCGTGTATGTGTTTAACTCTCAAAAATACTTAATAAAATTAGCAAAACAGCATTTTTTCCAAGTTTCAAAATTAAAGTAACAAATGGTAGCAATATTCATTATAGTAAGGTTTATCTTCTAATTTAATCTGAATTCTTAGCGTGTCATCCTTTCAAGATCACATGCATTATGCTTATTCGGCTACACTTAAAATAAACACAATGCATAATTAATGGGCATGACTTAACAGATGGCATAGAAAATCCTCGAGACCTCTGTTTTGTGAAACCTGGACCTTTTCTGCCAGCTGGAAATCGACTTGGTCAGCAATTTTTATTGCATCTTACAGGACTCTTTAATGCATCGTTTTTAATTTTATTGTGTCAGGGATGCACATTTGTATTTTATCGGAAGCTCAAATATTTGGAGGTATTTTAAAAAAAAACAACAAAGCATATAATTTCTTTTACTGCATATATTTTTTATTCATTCATTGTACAATCAGAAGATATTATTGTCTAGTCTGCCAAAATTCATTATTTGCCATTTTAATAAACTCATAAAGATGATGTACTTTTAGACTAATTTAGGCTGATAATATAATTTGAGGTCATGGGAGTAGCCATTTTGGTTAGCTATGTGTTCTGACCATGTACAATTTTCACAAGCACAATTTCCAAAGAAATTTCAACCAATTACATGAAAATAATAGGTACACCAACATTCTCTCCATTGTTTATGCTTCAAATCTTTATACCTGTCACTGTCAGAAACTCCTATCTAAGGCTGGATTTAACACTGCTGATAAGGAATCCAAGATCAAGCTGCAGTGAAACAACATTCTGTCTGACTTACCTGGTACTTTGTAGAATATCAACCAATTAGTCAAAATGCATGTGACCCGATGAAGAGTTGAGGTCCTAAAATTCAAATGCCGATTTACAATGTAAATGGTTTAATATTCAAGCCAATTTTTGCAAGCGTAGCAAAACATACCTCCCATCTTTATTTTGTGTTGTAACTATTTGTACTGTAAAAGCAAAGATTTCTGAAACTTTGAATCAAATTTTGGTTGAATATAATTTAGTATATAATATCAGTTTAGAATTATTGCCTTCCATTTAGCGAGAAATTTCACTTCTTTCTTCACTTTATCCTTTCTGACATTCAATTTGCACATACATGCCAGTAGTGCCTTAAGTTAAAATGAGTTGGTTTGCACATGTACATTTGTAAAGAAATAGTATGAATTACAGAACAATTCTAGAATGTTTTTTCTTGTTTTAAAAAATTATAGGGTTTCTGTGAATCCTTCTGCACTAACCTAAATCTGTATAATTAAGGATGATGATAGGTATTGTAATCAAGGATGTATCATCAATTTCTAAAAATATTAAGATCCTTATTTCTTCTGTAAACCTTAACAGTTCATTGTTACATGTGCAACTCTGAACTAATCTGCAGGAGTTCGCATGCATCACTGCAAATTCATAAAGCTATTTTAATTTTAACACTTGTGTACCTTGGCTGCATCAGTAAATGAAAATAGTTTATACAATAATCTGGTACCTGTTCCTAACCAACTGAAGCAAGCTTCATCTCTGTATGAGCTGTGTTCCACATACAGTACACACTTCAGGTGTAAGTTGAGGTTACTTTTACAACATGCACAGGTAAGAAATTGTTTGCAACCCTTGCACAACATTCAAGTGCTATGACTAGTTGTGGAAAACATGAATGAGCAAAGCACACTTCTGATCAAAATGGTTGGTCCCTTGTGTTCGAAAAAAAAAATCAACCTGAACTAGTCAAAAACATAAACTTAATTAATAACAAATGGAAAACAAAATGGAAAACAAATTTTGCAAATGTAGGCAATATCAGCATCTGACAGTGTGATAAATGAATTGTAACCATGTAAAAAGTAAAATTTATAAGGTTTTTTTTTTAGAAATTACCTTTGAAAGTCCAGGAGGTGAAATTAGGGTTAACTGGGTTTTTTTTAATACATGCATATCTTAAATAAAGCCAAGCTGTATATTCTGCAACCAAATTACACCCATAAATCAGATACTAAAATAAAGTGAATTAAAAGTAATTTTACCAAATATCTTTTTGAAACAGGCTGGATAACTAGCAAGGAAAACATTTTAATCTTCCTGTAAAAATCTAACCTTTTCCAAAGTGCAAAACTGCAGAGTGCAACCTTCAAACAAATAAGAACATTTGTGCAACTGCTCTTCTCTTTTTATATCATCATGTATGATCTTCTAAACAAAATGATACATTAACACTGATAAAAGGTATGAAAATAATCTATTGTGTGTGAAATGACCTTAATTATGATAAAATAAAGGCTTAGACCACAGAAGCCAACATTAACTTGTTGGGTTAAGTCTGAGTGCATGAAGTGTGTGTGATTTAGATTTTTAATTTAGCTTTAAAAATTGTGTGGCAGTTAATAGTGATGTGTAGCAATGTGGCATAATGCTGCAAACCTGTAGAATCGTATCCCACCAGTTACATTATTCTGAGATTAGACCGACCAGTCCTAATACTAAATCTCTTAATGCTGAGCACCAGTGAGGCAGCTGCTAGTAGTGTTTTCTTTTAATAACATTCTTGGATATAACTCAGCCTAGATTTAAACTCATAACCTTACCCTTCTAAAGTGGATGCTCAAACCACTTAGGCCACTTGAGGAGTCTATTGGATTAAGTGTAAGAAAATATAGCAAATATGTTTTCATTTCATTCATTTGTAAAGAAATTATGGAACACACGATGACAAAGCAGATTCACTTCTATCTACATACTAGTGTTAGAAGAATTGGCAAATTTTTTACTCTTTGACCTATGTGAACCCGATCTGTTCCACCCGTTTAAATTGTAGAATTTTTTAATGACATCTCAGGAATACCTGTGGCAGAGTTTCATGATCCTGTCTGTTAGCAGAACAATGGTTAATATGTTGAGAAAATTCAACATGCTCACATGCAGGTGGAAAGAAAAGAATTATTAAAAAGGATTCCTTAGATGCTTGCATCTTAAATGTTTCAGCTATTAAAACCAAAATTAAATCATACAATAACTATTTATCTTTGAGGTTGCACTCCTTGGATATTATTCACTTCTGACATAGTCACTTGTGTAACATAAAGTTGTTCAAACGACCTTCACAAGGTCTTTTTTAAATAGACAGGATAAACAGCAAGGAAAACTTGGGAAATTCTTTTTCTTTTTTTAAAAGAAAAAAAATCAAACCCTATGCAAGGTGCAAAAGTGTTGATTTTTACCTTAATAACCACTGCTGGCAGTCATGTTGCTTACACTCTACCTTTAAGTAACATGGACTACAGGGTTCCTGCAGACTTAACAAAAACAAATTCCATGACTTTTCCAAAACTTTTCCAGGGCCAATTCATAAAACTCAAGGACCATAATATCTTGCATTGTCAAGTAAATGAACATAAAGAATGACATCTTTCAATCTAAAATAACAAAAAAGTTAAAAACAAATATTTGTAATATGTACATTTTAAATTTACCTGGGCTAGCACACTTTGACTTTATGTAGTAATTCATATCATAATTCAATGTTCAATGTAATTTGTATTCAAAAGAAAAAAAGAAACAATCCTATGCAGTCTTTGTATGTGTTCCTATTTACAATATTAACAAAACATTACTTTCCAGTTGTTTTCTTTTATTTAGTGATCTACACTGGAAATCATGTGATACTTCCATTAGGGGAACTTACTCTTGTTTTATGAATTGAAACATTTATTGAATGTAATTTTACCATTTTATTTAATCGCTTCTCGGTGCTCTATGAAATTTGAAGTAATCAATTTCTTAAACTCCATTGTCACAAATTCCATGACTTTTCCAAAACTTTGCAAGGTTTTGATAAAATACATAACTTTTCAAGGCCCTTGACATTTATTTTTTAAATTCCAAAACCTTTCCAGGATTCCATGACCTGCAGGAACCCTGGTACTATTTATTAACACTGTTATCTGTATATTTATTGGTAAATAAGCAACAATCAATACCTTTTGTGATTACTGTCAAACACTCTTGAGATTTCTGCTTGTTAAAGAGAAACCAGGTCTCCAAAGATTGCCTCTTAAAACTTGTCTCCAAAGATTGCCTCTTAAAACTTAAGTTCACACGAGGTCAAAAGATGTTCAGAGTCTCTTGATGTCATGTGTAAAGCCATTACTCTGCACATGATAAGTTGTACATGGTGGTCATATATTTAGTGTGGAAGAACCCATATTGGTCAAACCAAAGACTTGAGGTGAAATATCAGTAACCTGTAAAAGGTGAGCACTTCTGAAGACTTAACCACCCAGGGATCTAATTTGAAATTTGACAGCATTACAAAAACACCAAAAACACAGTATTATAAAGTAGATTCTGTTTGCCATTTGTATCTCTGCAAAGCATTATAATATTCAAGTTACTTTCTGGCACTGAATGACTAAATTATTATTCATATATTTTAACATCCGATTTATCACCTTATATGACCAAATCCAACTATGTTTTGTCACAAAGACTAGTGGTTTCTTCTACTGAGTAGTGGAAGCCATCTGATAAGCAATCTCAAGTGGATGGATTAAAATACAAGAAAATAAGTGGACAACTCCAAAATCTCTAGTAGTCAATACAATCAAAAATACATAAAATTCCTAAAATGTTCTTTCTTTTCTCCACTTTAATTAATATATATATATAACACAATACTTCACTTTCAAGCACTAATAAATCAGAGTATCAACACACTAATAATGAAGTTTTTTGGGCATTCTAATATATCTGTGCAGGATACTATTAAATGACAATAAATGTTACACCTATAATTGCTTTATATATTTTATATAATATTTATATTTCAACAGTGGTAAAGCTGAGACACTACCTTCAAGGCACAAATAAACCTTCCAAAACTAACCCTAAATATTGTGAATACATTTTAATAGAGAATAATGTAAACTGATTACTTTTGATCATTTTCAAGTAATCTTTACCTGTACACCAAGGACACCAGCACACAATATACAGATTACTTTAGTCTTTTGAATGACCTTCACAGGCAAGTTTCAATGCAACAGCTACAGTAATAAATCTGCGATTAGATTTACCTTTTCGGTTGAAAAATTCCCTGGAATATTTGCCTCCTAGTGCTATACTTCTTGGAATGGGACCCAGTAGTTCTATGATATGGGCAAGGTGATCTTCATCACGAGAGTAGTCTTCACCCGAATGTGGCTCAAAAAGGTAATCTCCAGTAGCTAGCTCAAATGCCTATAAAAGACATACATCAAAGTGTCACAATGCTACAAAAGATTTTGTCCCTGATTAGCATCTCATACCTAACATAAATGTTTTTCCAAATTAAATGTATAAACTGACAAAACTATATATATATATATATATATATATATATATATATATATATATATATATATATATATATATATATAGAGTAAATTACACACTCTTTCATTAAGAACTTTTCTTTATGAACATCATAAAAGGACAGAATTCCAGTTCATAAAAATTTTCTCCATTAGTTACTTATGTATGTACAAGACTTATTATACATCCCCAAGCCAAAATATACAGAAATAAATTGTCATACCATGCAAGCTGTACTCCAGATGTCAGCTGGTGAATCATACCCTGCTCCTATTAAGACCTCCAAACTACGATACTGTCGGGTCTGAATGTCCTCAGTAAAATGGTGATACTAAAAAGAAAATGAAAAAGAATGAATCATCTCATCTAATTGACCCTTCTGTGGACTTTGATACCATCCAATATCCAAGAAGTTTTCCTTCAAGTAAATGCATTTTTACATGATCTGGTATGACAACTTTTTTTGTTTCAATGGCTGTTTTTACTGCTGGAATATCTTTCTTGATTCTATTTTATCAAGTTGTTGCAGCTGTCTACTTATACATCAATGTCATATATTTACTACTCCAGTTACATTAATCCAGCCATGCACTTCTAAATGAGTTTGCTACTCTAAAAGATAACAAAGGTAGTTAACTGATATGTAATATATCATGGAAGAATAACACATGGTTGTCCAAACATTTAGTAAAGACCTCAAAAGCTCAGGATCAACTTTTCAATTATGCTCTGGTCATTATTTACACTTAGCAACCAACTAAAATCCTTTTTTTGAATAACCCTCATCAGCTTATCCTTGGTACAGTAATTATAATGTACAACATACATCATATACAAATTGAACAATGAATTATATTTACTAGGTTACCATTCAGAGATGCTCCAAGGATTTTCTTTTATAATAGGGGGATTTTTCACTTTGTCACAAATAAAGTGGAAAGCAGGACAAAAATGAGGGGGAGAGGAAGAAATGGCCAGAGTTCAATATTTATAAAACACTTCAATAATTTCCATGTCTCTTTCTTCGTACAACACTCTGTAAGACCCTATTGAAATCAAAAGCTTAAATTGATGTTGCCTCTGGTTGTATAAGCATCAATCTGTTCATTGTTTCTGAGCTTAATCTGTAGATGTGTATGAATATTGTTTTGTACTGAGCAAAACCTTTCTCAGGCTGCTATCGAAAGGGGCATATATCTCGCCAGCTTTGCCAGTCTGAACTATTCTTTATGGTTGTTATGTACAATTTTCCACAGCTCAAAGGTATTCTTGTGGTTACCTCTGCTCCAAGATTTTTCACAAACATAATCTCTGCCAATGTTTGACTTTCTTGAATTAGCTGACTTTCATAATGCTGTATTAAGATTTAAAGTCCATTACTGCCATAGTCTAATTGCTCAAACACAGGCATTTTGATCAAATAAATATTTTTACTTCTTTTGTTCATTTTTATATTCTTATTTATTAGATTTATTGTAACCTTTATGATAGGGCTAAGTGTTTTGTAACAAACAATACTAAAGGGCTAAATTGAGACATATTAAGAAGCAAAAATTGCTCTCTACTTTTAAACTGTCTTGTATTTTAATTTGGCTTTTTCATCTGCCTTTCTACATTTAATTTTGAAATATCACTGAAATACGGAACACATACTCAGCCTCATTATTTAACGCCATTTTCAGGTTCAAAATCGTTCACTGGAAAATCCATTAACACTTTCCAAAAATCCTATAATCATATACATATACATCCTAACTTTAACCAGTGACAAGCCGATGTTTGAAGTATGTAGTGACAAGCACTTTAAGTGTGAATCACTGAATAAAACTATATACTGTGCCACTGCCTGACTTGAAACTAATTTACAGGAGTTCTCACATATCACTGGTTTCCAAGTGCGCGAATTCATACAAATTTTGTGCAAATCCCATGATCATGCAACCTGGGAGCCTGCCAACCCTAAAGAGAGAGTAGGTCAGCCAAAAGTTTTCAGTAAGTTGGACAAATTTTCAATAAGATGTAGTTGTTATTGTTGTAGGGTTTAATGCCATTTTCAAACTAGGCTACACATGGTGGCCAATATAAATGGTGGAGGAAGAACCCGGGAAAACCCTGGGAAGAACCACTAGCCCACAAGAAGCTATTGGCAGGGTTTCCCACGTACCTATGTTTGCCAAGCCTTTGACTCGAACCCATACAGACAGAGGTGAGATGGCAGTGATCCGTAATGGTAAGCACTTTAGACCAGTAAGATGTAAGAACTATTAAGTAAGGGCAACAAGTAAAATTTTAATAACCATTACAGTTCATAGCCATGTTGTAACTTACAGCTACTGATGTGTCTGGTACATGGTACTTTTGCACTTTCTAAGAAACTTCTGTTCAAACTCAATTCTGAAGCATTTTCCACCCACCCCTTCTCTTTCATGACTAGTATTGCTTCCAAGGTATAAAATGACAGATGACTTTGAAGTGGTTTTTGCAACAAATGAGAATACCCTCTCACAACCTGCATTTGAATGAGGAACAAGAAGTACATTCTTCATGATGCTTGACAACATTTGTATTTGAAATGGCCATTAACATCCTTGAGTTTATTAATAAGATATCATTGCTTGTCAACTTGTTTAGTGTTTAAGATCTTAGGATTCAATTCATCTACTTGGTGATGCAAAAATTTCTAAGCCGTCTCGCCAGTTAGTTTCTTTCAATTCAATTCACATAAATCTTGATGGGAAATGCATCACACTGCTAAAATCATCCATTATCCTTTATGACACATCAGCAATTGCACTGTGTTTCAGAAGTTCATTATCCAAGGGAAACCTCTTAACAATGTAATCACAAACAATTTTTGTAATAGTCCCTTACATCTTTATACAACTGACAAAGGCTACTTTCATACAGCTTACTTTAAGCCAATTAGTTTCTTGTTTCTCTACCTATTGTAAACTTATCATATGACCTTTGTTTCTTACTGTCATGATAATTGATATCAGTAAGTTCCTTGGCTTGTGAAATTTCTGAAGCCTTTACAAATCTGATCAGCAACTGCTTTAATAATTCAAGCATGTTTTCTCTAAGTTTGTGGATCATAGGCTCCTCCTGTTGCATGATTAAGTTGTAATTGTTAAATAATGGCATTATGTGGTCTAGAAATAAGCAATAAATCTCCCCCCTCCTGGACTGCAAAACCTTACATACATTCACAGCCAGTTCTTCTCTGTAACTGATTTTGTTACTGTCTTCAGGTCATTTCCAACTAATGGTGTCTGACAGCTAGACAAAGCTCTTTTATTTGATTTCTGTGATTTAGCTTTCTCTAAGGAACCTATCTTGGGCTTTATTTTCTCAGTCTTTCCTGCTGGGTAGTACTACCATGTCTTCTTAATTTATCACAGCACAAAGCCTTACTGTATGTACCTGTACAGTCATTATTTCATTCTATATTACTATATGGAACTTTATCCTTGGAACTACACACCTTCTTTCACATCCTACTTTTGGCTTTAGCACTTTTGCCTTGAACCTCTTCTTTCTAAATATATTTGTAGGGGTTGCCACTGTTCCAATCTCTTTATACCTTCACCAAGAGACAATCATCTTGTTACACAATGCTTCAATATTTTTCTCTGCTCTTTACCACAAAGCATCTTAAGATCTTTTAGTTCCATTTGTCTATATGTCCACTAATACGTCATCAAAACTAACAGGCAGCATATCAGCCCCCTTTTCAGCTGCTAAATGTAGTAAATGGCATGAACATTCACTCAGATACCCTGAGGATTCACCATAGCTATATGTCCAATTACACCTTTATTGCAACCTGTCATCACTGAAGCATTATCTGATTCAAAGGCAACACAGTTATTCCAACTGATATTCTGCTTTTTTCAAATCAACCTCCAATAATGTGAAAATATTTTCCCATTAGAGGCTCCATCACATGTTAGAACTGACAAAAGTGCTTCAGTTACAAGCCCATCTGTATTATCAAAATATCTAACAACAACTGGGTACAGCTTCTCAGAATGATTGCTACCATCAGTTGCTATACTTAAGGGTTGAGATGAAATATTGTTAACAATGTCTTCCTGTATTGACTTCACTGTTGTAATACAATAGCAGTAGTTTTTGTTCTACCACAATGATAACTATTTGCTACTGATGATTTGGAAAAAATGCACTCAAATAGTTTAATTGCAACATTAAGCTCAACCCCAAAATTTTTTAAAATATACTTCGGACTTTATGACCCCCCAAGTTAGATCCAAATCCCATAAAGGTCAGCAATGTGATTTCATTCCAACCTATTCTGTATGTTTTTTCGAATTCACATGGTGGCGACAGTCATCTCGGCCACCGTGGGAAATGTTCATGTCAACACGACATAACGTGCAATAAATGTAATGGTCACCTGTTTCCCTTTTTCTAAGCATGATCAAGTATCTAAGTAATCTTTTTCATACTTTTGCAACCTCTGTTTCAACTTTATGAGGCTGGTTTTCCTCTCCACCCTTTGATGCATTTTTGTTTGGATGATATTTTCAGATGACCAGATGTCAGAACGAAAAATGAAAACTAGATCAGATGCATGCTTCTCACAAACGAAATAGGCAGGTTTAAAGCATCCGAGGTACTACTGTATAGTTAGTCTGGTTCCTACCAAAATCCACTCAGCCTAAGATGAAACTATAAATCCGAACATAGAGTCTAATACAAAAATCTGGATCTGGAATGAACCAGTGAAAAAAATATTCAAAACAAAAAAAAATAATTGACAGATTTGGGGAGAGCTCAGTTTCCTTTACTCTCATTTGCTTCAGAGATCAAAAATTTTTAATTAAACCACTTTCTAACACCAAGGTTTGTTCTTTTTTTTTACTCAATCTGATCCCACAATTGTGACACCAAGTGGAATTTTTTACACTCATCTTGCAACTAGAGAGAAAAGATTGGATATTTTGTTAATGTGATGATTTTGTTAGTAGCCAAAACTTTTTAAATACTTGTATATGATCAAAATCATTTCAACTCACCTTTAACCCTTTCATCACGGCAGACCGCATATGCGGTCAGGGGAAGCAAATCCGTCAACACTATGGACAGAGTTTTTGGTCTAGGGCAGTGTTCTTTTTTAACGTTATAGTACCCGACTAAATATCTTTCGGGGTACCTCTAATAACTTCCATCTGATAATGTAAATGTTATATTTGGATTATCTCGTGAGTTTAGCTTGTATACAACTAGAAATAACGAACAAAGTAGGAACTTTTAACGCGTTTTCCGAATGCTAAAATTTGTATCCAAAATGGTGGCATTTGAAGGAGTTTTTAGAGGAGAGTTTTCAGAGGATTTAAATAATTTTGACCTGATAAATTTGTTTGACAATGAGAGAAGACGTATGGAGAGACAATGGAATGCACTTGTGGGTGATAGTGATGACGATGAAGAGGACTTTGAAGGTTTTGAACCAGAGGAATTGTATGCTCCACGTGGGTTTTTTTTGGACGAAGCCCGAAAACCAAAGAGATTTGTTTCAGTTTTCTGACAGAGTTGGGCACACCCAAGTTATATGGCTCCAGGAAATCTTCAGATTATTTTCAAATATTCTGTACAGATGAAGTTTTTAGAAAAATTGTCTGTTTAACGAACTTCAATGCGACGATCAAACGTGGCAGAGGCGATATAGGTCACTTACTTGTGTGGACAGATCTCACCTTGGAGATCATTTTGGTTTATTTTATAGAATTTTATATATTATGGACACCATGAAAGAAAGACTTGTGTTGCTACTGTGATTATTCACTAGTACATCTAGGGTCAATTGAACAAGTTTTGAGAACATTCTAAGTTTTCGAAGAGGTAATAAAATAATTACTTGTATTTTACCTGTTGTGTTACCTGTTTGTACCTGCATTTTAACAGTTGTAATAGATATGCACATTTTATTGAATTAGTCATAAAATTTGATTTTTAACCTTGATTTTGACACCTAATCTAGCCAGATATCTTTAACATTGGCAAAGTTATGTTGTTTCAAAGTCCACAAGTCATTTTGCTTTACAACTCCAAAGTTACTTAGTGTTGAGGACTCTATGCCTACAAAGTTACTTAGTGATGAAAGGGTTAAAAAAACTAAAAGGCAAAAATGATTTAAAACAAATTTGAAGGTTTTCTTTTTCCTGGAAAACATTTCAAGTCTACTGAACAATTTGAAATCCTTATTAAGAAATCTCACTTACAAACCTAACGTAACTTGAACTCTACATGCCAAACTTGCTCTTTATAATTCTTTAATGAAAGCCAGCCCAAGAGAATGCCACATCAACTATTATTGTTCAAATAGCATAAGCCTTATTATATAAAATTATTAAAAATATTACCATTTCACAAGCTTTATTATCTTAGGAACTGTTACTAAACAACAAGAACGATTTCATGGATGACACAAATCTTTCCTTTCTCTCAAAAGCTGACAGAAAAAAAAAAACTGAAAGACAATTTAAAATTACCGTCCAGCAAGCATTTCCAAGATCTGCTATTTTTACTGGGATATCACAGACATCTTTTGTAGCGTCTGGTTTCACAACCGTTTTTCCTGCAATTGATACAAAATGTAATAATAGTTTGCGAAAGACTGTTTCTAAACAGAGACTGTGGCTCATTAATAGCTCATCATACTGTAATATACACTCATTGCATCTGTCAAAAAATGTCAAAATCATTAATAGCTCATCATACTGTAATATACACTCATTGCATCTGTCAAAAAATGTCAAATATTTCAATATAAATATTAAACATGGAATTTTAACAATGATACTGCTATTGCTGTCTATGTTTCACCATTCGCTATCACAGCTGAAAAAATGAATAAATTACAAATTTTATTAAAAAGAACCAACTGTAAACTGTTCATTATGCTGTAGAAAGTAAAATGAAACATTTACTGACATTTCTAAATGTACACATGGTAAACAATGACTAAAACAATGATATTAATCAAACCTATATAAGTCAATCTTTCCCATAATCTGCATATTAGACTTATTGAAATGAAGCATGGTTTCCAATTACTGGCACGATTCCACATTATTAATGCCTATGGAAAACAATATCAGAACTAATTATCAGAAATTGCTTGAAGTAATTAGTAAAGTAATAGTTTGTTTTGAGGTACATTACAGACACCTTAATTACTGACATGTATACTCAGCTACAGCATGTTTTGATGTTTGTTTCTATGAAGAAAAAAATTAAAGTGTGTATACCTTACTCTACTGAATATGACTTGTTTATTAAATATAGGTTTTTTTGTCATTTTCAGTACTGCAATAATTAAATGTATGTGGTCTCCTTAAATATCATATTTAAAAACAGGTAATTGATTCAGATTTCTCAATTCACTTATAAAACCTGTACATATTACCTATGAAGATGTCAGATACTAGAATTCTGAACCAAAGTATGTCTGAATCAAAATTTACTTCTAGAAAGGTACAAATTTGATCCTTGTGACCAAATCAATATTGCCGATATCATAAGGAGCTTATGCTTTGATCTGAACAAGAAATTTGACAACTTAAGTCCAACACTTACTTTATAGAAATAATTCTATTGTGCTCCAGCTAGCATGATGAAAATTAAGCTCCAAATCAAGCACAGCATTAAACATTTTTGCTGTAAATAGTTTAAAATCAAACCCAAAATAGGTCTTCCTAATGTGAAGCAAAATAACAAATTTATTTTCTATTCTTTAAGTCCTTCAAAAGCTACCAAGCTGAAATTAATCTATGTCCACAACTCCAAAAAATTCTGTCAGATAGCTAAAATCTAACCTAACACGAGTTTTATTATTTAAAAAAAGCATAATTTCAAATACAATTTTGATGTCCTTCAAAAGTAGGTGAGCAGAAACCAAATTCCTAACAGAAGGGTCATGAACACCTAAAATAAGAAAGAATAATGACAGAGCAATTAAATTTACTGCTATAAGGTTATTATCAATTATTGCAGTATTCAGATTAGTGTATGTGCTTCATATGATGGAATTGTCAAGTCCTGGGAGTCTTCTTAACACAGACTCTTGGAGTATTGAAAGAGTATTAATCTCTATCTCACAGAGGTCTTTTTTATGTCCAATATTATTTATTAGAGCAAAAGATTTAAAATCCCATGGAGAACTTCTTGTTAGCCAAAGTTTGCACATTTTAGTATGATCAGTTCTCTTCCCTCAATGTGGTTTAAATTTCACCATCTGTTTGATTCAAGTCTAGACTGTTCAATTACATGTCAGCCACCTAGATAAGTGGATTCTAGAGCTCAATTTAACGCATCTGATTGGTCAACTATAAGTCAGCCACTTAGATCAGAGGATTCTTGACCTCAATTTAAACCAGTACGATTACTGTATTCTAGATCTCAACATAAGTTCACATACTTGGCAACCCTTGGAAAATGTGATCTAAGTGTCACAAAATGGTAATCTGTGTATAAAATGTTTAATCTACATCATAATTACAACAAATTATGAAACATTTAAATATTTTTTCTACTGATCTGGATCTGTATCTACAAACAAAATATAGATATAAAATAGACAAGAATACACTCACAAACTTGTATATACAGACACACTTCAACTAGTCAACCCATCTAACTTTCCAATGTGTGAATGTACAAGTCCTGCAAAAAAAGCATACTGATATAATAAAGCACTTCTTATTTGTCCTTTCTCTGATCTGACAAATTCAAGTTTTTAAAATATTCTCAAATTTACATGTGTGGAAAACCTGCTAACCCCAACAAGACATTTTGAATAAAGCAGTCAATATTTTCCCCAAAGTTAGACCAATTTTCAAGGAGTTGTAAAAAAATGTAAGTGCTATTGCCAACTTGGAAAACATGAATTTATTAAGTTCAGTGGCATCATCTGAGACTGATGCAGTGAAAGTAAACTGTCTTCAACTAAAGAGCTTGTAACATACACTTAAACCGTATTACCCCAAATAGTTTTCTAAGCAGCAGTTCCAAACCCTCTAGAGCTCACAGGCTTCTTGCTATCTCTTAACTCCATGTCTTGCCCTTTTTTTCTTCAATTTCATATGTCAACAACAATAATCTCTCCTGCCATGGGACATATTCAAAATCAACATATGATGTTCAATCAATGTAATTGTTCCCCACTTGCATTTTAGACCCGATATATCTGAACTCATTTAAACTTATTTGTGAGGTGTAATGTCACTTTTGTCTTGAACATCTATCATTTTGTGTGTTTTTTAATTATATAAGCAACAGCTTGATCAGACAGATTTCAGAGGAATAATGTCTAGTTAAAAGTGTCTGATTTACACCTATAAAGTAAATCTGGTTCCCTGATAAACTTCACTTAATCTAACAAGAAACCTGAATCCTGATCAAACAATGACAAGTCAGTAGCCAGAATATACAACAAACATATTCTCATAATATTGGCTATTGTTTTGTTTTGTCCCTATTGTAAGGAGTATCTCCCAGAGTGACTGAGTAGTCTAAAGTGCTCTCCATTACCGATTACTGCCATCTCACCTGTCTGTGTGGGTTCGAGTCTAAGATTCAGTGAATGTGGATATGTGAGAAAGCTTGCCACTAGCTTCTTTTGGGTCAGTGATTCTTTCCAAGGATTTCCCAGTTTCTTCCTACACCATTAATACTGGCCGCCATGTATAACCTACTGTGTGCTGAAAAACGGCGTTAAACCTCAAAACAACATCTCTGTAAGACTTATAGAGATCATAAAGGCTGGCAGAGCTGATGTGGTGTGGGATTAAAAAGATGACAAGGCCATTTCCCCCCACCCAATATATTTTGTTTCCAGGTTTTTTTTAAATAAAATTTTTTAAAAGATCACAATTAAATATTTATAATGTAAGAATAAAAAAGACCTGCCTACCCTAATTTTAAAACCAGTGCAATAGGAAACAGACATTTTTGTCTGACCTAATAAAAGCAACAAAAGAACATTTTACTGATTATTAATAAACATAATTGATATACAGGCAAGCACAAGATGTAATTTAGTGAAAAACAGCATCATGACTATGCAAAATGTGTAGTGGTTGGCGGCAGGTAAGAGTTCTGACTCAGTTTTGTTGGTGTAAAAGCAAATCCATGTTGTGTCCTCATGAGAAACTTGGGCTAACCATGAAATTTAAGTTACAATTACATTCTTGATATTTGGGCAGCAGATTATGTCATTTTATGACATGCTGATTTCATATCAAGTACAATAATTTTGTTTTTATTATTAAAAATTTGAACATTTTAAAAAAATTTCCAGAAAAATTTCACTCCCACCCCCACCCCCACTACCCACCCAAAAAGTTCAATAAAAGGGTTGGGACTGTAACAAGAAAATCCATGACTTTTGATTAAATAATTTTATGTCCTGTCTAGTAGAGTCTCACTGAAAACTTTTCACTGTACCAAAGCCAATACAAATTCTATTAAACTTAACAATCTTACCCTCTTCGCAGTCTCCAGCTGCAGCAGAGACATCTGGGGAACTGATCCTCCCTGCCTCACTACCATTACTTGTTCTTCCTTCTACTTGAGAGCTAAGTGAAGTCTCTGTTGGGCTGTGATCCATACTACTTTCGTCACACACATTATTCACAATGTTATCACCAACCGAAACTAATGTCTTTTCTTCAATGGGAGATTCTAAACCATTACACACTGGAGGATTTTGATCTGATTCAGTTTGTGAGGCATCAATTTTCTCACTTCCAATAATATTAGGCATTTCTGAAGCTATTTCTGTTGGCTCTATGGAAGTTATAGATTTGTTTTCATTGGAATCCTTCAGTTTATCAATGTTGTTCTGATTAGATGCAGTATTTTTCAGATTTTCCACTAATTCCCTTGAATTACTTGTATTTTCACCTACAAAAAATAAGATAATTGCTAATACAGACTTTGTTAAATTAAAAGGCCTAAGTTGGTACTAATATTAGTACCCCTACTTTGGTGATGGGGTACTAAAACGAGTATATATATATATATATATATATATATATATATATATATATATATATATATATATATATATATATATATATATATAGTAGAACCCAGGTCTGATTCACACATTGTACTTTTTCAGCATAGTGTCATAACGTTTGAAGATATTCCATAGATATACTAAAATAAATTAAATTATCCTCTTATTTAATACCAGAGATACTGAATTACTTTGCACAAAATCATGTAAAATCAAGCTCACCTTCTAGCCGATGTTTTCTTTTGGATCATCAACCACAGCAGTTCATCTAATGACTACTTATTATGTTTACAACCTCATTTTTTGTGAGCCATATAAGGACATTGCATCCTTATTTGGAAACATAAACAGATCATAGTAAATATGGAATGTATTAAATAAAGAACATCTAAATATGTATAGAATACCAGTGTTAAACAAATGCAGCACTGAACATCTAAATATTTATAGAATACCGGTGTTAAACAAATGCAGCACTGAACATCTAAATATGTATAGAATACCGGTGTTAAACAAATGCAGCATGGATCTTATCTGTCATGGTGGACAAAGTATAAACATACCAATCATCAAAATTCATTATAGCCCTAATAACTTTATCACTAGCCAAACTTCCTGTAAAAAAAAATCTTCTTTATTATAAACAGACATTAGTTTATCTGACATTATTTTTTTTTGCTCAATTGCACTGTATAGGATCACTTCATAGCCTTAACCACATCAAGGTATTGACATTGCAGCTGTGCAAAAGTATGCCTGATATTGCTCACCAGGTTAATATTTGCTTAACAACCAAATACAATAGTCAATGGACCCAAAAATCTGGGACAGTATGACATTTTCTAACTCTTTCCTTTGAAGGCTCAGGATGTAAAGGCAACTAGTGAAGGTAATCATTTTGCCTGGTATGCATTCTATGATGATCATGATGAAAATGATGCATACAGAAAGCATGAGAGCTGATTTTAAAGAACATTTCAAAGGGATTTTTGCTCTTTTCTGCAACTTAGTTTAAAACCAATGAATTATAACAAACACTGGATCTTGATAATGACAATGATGTTGTTACTGTTGGGAAAGCTAGGCCAATTTCTTTCAGGTGAGACAAATATAATGCAGTATTAGTAACTTGTCTCAAAACACAATAAATCCATCATGAATCAGATGGTACTGAACTATATATGATGGTACAGTGTTATAATGCTTTTCTTCTTTTGGATATGATAATTGTCATCCATGACAAATATCATATTGTGGGGCAAAGTTGTACTATGTGGACTACATTCCCTGGTTCAACCTTCATAACATAAAGTGAAACCACCTTAACTGAATCAAAATTTTATAAATGCAAAAAATGAAACTACTCAAACACTTCATCTGCATTACTGTTAATTTAATTTTCATGATTTTATTTTCATGATGTACCATATTTACCAAATTTATTGGGACATGACAAAATAATTAAACTTTTTCCTGCCCCAGAACTTATGGTGAAACTTCTTTTCATCTAGGTCATGTGTCAGAAGACTTAAGAAACAAAATAACTTTGTGTTGAATTTGTGCCTCCCCCCCCCCGTCACTGCATATTGCAACAACATAAAGCATGAATGGACTAAAGACTTGAGACTTGTGATAACATCAATGGATTATGGGCTCCCGGAGAAAGCTGTTCCTCCATTACAGGGAAGGTGAAACTCCTCTCCACCCTAGCAATTTCCTCCACTGGGAGGGACCCTGAACAGGCACTGACTGGTTTGGAATGACCATCAGGCATCCAAGAGCCTTATATCTGCAGGTCTCCACCACAAAACTAATTTTCTTCTGAGATCCAATGAAATCAGATGTATCACATGTCTTTTAGAGATGAAGAAGAAGGCTCTTTCCTCTTCCATTTCAAGTGCATCAAAGTTTGGTAAGCTTCCTGACCTCATCCATCAATAAACCATTAATAAACAGCAGAATGGACACTGTTCATTGGCAACTTGTACCAGCAAGGCAGATGTGATGTATACTTTTATATGTTCACATTTCCTTACTCTATGTTGATACATTGTTGCAAACAGAAAATCTGAGAACAAGGAACAAAAAAGAAACTAAAGATTATGCCATTTAAACAACAATAAAAAAGCTGATGATAAAAATATTGAATAGTATAAGACCTGAAGTCAAACACAATCTAATATCAGCAATCAGCAATTCACCTATATGGAACTGATATTGAAGATGATTGATATGATTGTTGTTGTTCTGGGGCTTAACACCATTTTTCAGCACAAGATAGGCTATATACATGGCGGCCAGTATAAATGGTGGAGAAAAAAACCGGGAGATCAGAGGAAAAAACCACGACCAACGAGAAGCTACTGGCAAGCTTTCTCTGATTGGTGTGAGATCTGAGGTCAAACACAACCTAACACCAGTAATACTTGACTGGCAATTAATGTTGTGAAACCATCAAAACACAATATTATTATAATAAATAAAAATGAGTGAAGTAGACTAAAGTGGAGGATCCATACAGATTATGAGACAACTGTGAGACTATCCCTACTCGAGTCCGGTAGAAAACAATTGTAAGTGAATTATGATAAAACTTGGTTCACCTTTTCTGAATAAAAACTGTTCTCAGTACAATGTGTCTCACCTGTGGCACTATGATTGTACTTACCCATGACAGGAGCTGGCATAGCAGAGTGCAAAATTCAAACATACAGTAATATTATCCCAAAGTTTCAGTGGAATAAAGAGACTATTTTATCCATGACTTTCCAAATCCTGAACATAAATACTAGTGATGCAGAGCAAATATAAAAAAAAAAATCAAAAGTAAACCTGCTATAATGTGTCATTCACTTACAAGTGGGAGAGGTGTTGTTGTTCCTAGATCCTGTGGCACTATTATCATTTTTGTTACATTGAGATTTCTTAGAGTCATTGTTATTGTCACCATTTACACCATTTTCCACAAAATCAGAGTTCTCTGTATTCATGACCTCTGAGATATCGATGACCAAACTGTTCCGATTGCTGCTGTCACTTGGTGAGTCTAACTGGTGAAGACTGCTTGAGCTCTCACTGTTTTTAATTGATGAAGCTTTTCTCTGCAAGAATAAAATATAACTGTAAAATATGCAGAGCAGTGGTAGCACAAGGGTTTGAGGCAGGGAAGGGGCTATGTTCTTTAGCGACACCCATATGGGCTTTTTGTTGCGTCAGTTGTCAAACACCATCTCCTAAACTCCCAAATTCAGTTGCCAACCTCCCTCTCCTGTACTCCAAATAAGTTTTGTGAAGTATAGCCCACATAACACTAAGTGACAGCCAAATACTATGAAAATTTCTGTATTAAAAAACCTTTCTGGGTTGGAAATAAAAAAAATGAAATTAAAAAAATTTCTTTAATGAAAATTAAATATAAATTATTTGATGCACAATAATATGTAGAAGTACCTCCTATATTTATACCAGTTTAGTCCCTAGAACAGGAGGCAATTTATAGAGTTCCACAACCATGCATGTTGGCAGTTAAATCAGTTCCCCCAACCTTCTTTTTTGTGCATTTGCTAGAAAAGCATCTAACAAGGTGGAGAGATGGCAAACAAAACTAGCTCTGCATTTAGAGAAAATGTATGCTCCTCTGCTGCAAAAGACCAATGACCTCCCCTCCAATTTGAAAACATGACAGAACTTGCAATATTCTTGACATTAGCATATATGTCTAATCAGGTTATTTATATGTCCACAAACATGTACACTAAACCCCATTTGCCTTGATGAAGTAGGCTCAGGAAGCAGAGAGATTGCTTAATTTGCTGACCAAATCAAGATGTACCATGGCTCAGATATGCAGCATGTGTCACCCAGTCACATTATCCTGACACCAGGCTGACCAGTCCTAACACTTAACTTCTTGCTGCTGAGCACCAACCAAGACAGCAGTTAGTACCATTTATAAAAGTCTTTGGCATGATTAGGACAGGGTTTGATCCCTTACCCTCCCGCATCCAAGACAGATGCTTTAACCAGTAGTCCAGAGAAGCAGATTCTGGGCATATATTAAATAAATTCATCAATCTCAGATTTCCAATTTTCCCCAATGATTTACCTTGCCCAGCATATTACCAGCTTGGGTATCTCAACAACAAATAGGTCTCTTTTATGCAATATTCATGAAAGGAACTTGTCTGAATACATGAGCAAAAAATATAAGGATTCTCTTCATCATCTGAAGTTGTTTTATATCACCTCTCTCAGCAATATGTAAAAAAAAAATTTAATCAACTGTCTATCTTGCTCAGAACATTATCTTCTTGTGTGCTTAACTGAACAAACTAAGTAACATCTTCACTAGCCAATGTTCCAATATATTAACCTATCTACATTTTGGCAGATCATATATTTAAGTGCCTTGATGTCTATTGGATTTCACGAACTGCCTCCATTAGTATGCAATGCCAACTAACCAAACACATTTAACAGTAGTGATTGTACATCAGTTAAAAAAGGTGGAGGCAACCGACTTTGAAAGGATACTTTGTAAGTTTAACTTTGAAAGTAGGACTACATACCAGGCAGAAGCCATTACTGCTTAATTTTTTAGAAAAAGGCTGTAAACACAGAACAGCAGTGAAAAATTGCTTAGTTATGAATCCATTCCAGCTGTGTGCTACCCTTGCCTCGATCATGTAGAACTGTGTTCAAAAATGAATAACATGATTTTGATAGGATAAGGTGGCTTGCTGCTGCATCCAATGAAATTCACAGATCCAAAGCGCTGAAATATCTCATCAATCCACCTAGGTATAGATAGGTTAACATACTGGAACCATGGCTTGCAAAGATGATTAATTACAGTGATACCAACTTTTCATTCATCATCAAAAAACCATACAAGCTTTTTTTCCTTGGAAAATGTTTGAAACATACCAAATTTGGAAGATCCAACAATTATGCTGTCATTGTCACTGGTGATGTAATTAATACAATTCTATTTGCTACTAAAGGTAACATAAAAATCTCACAATTTAAGGTTAGTACCTGCTTGTCTACTTCCTCTATTTGCTGCTTCTGTATCTCCATCAACTGTTGCTGCTTTTTCATCTTCTTCTTCAGCTTCTTCTTTTTGTTCTTTGACATCTTGGCAGGGTCTACAGGTTTCTCTCTAGGTGCTGTGCTAACTGAAAAGTAGAGTACAGTTCAAGTGTTAACCAAATTTCTAGTGTGTTTTTGTGTATGGAATAATTTAATGATACCTAACCAAAACCACTACATGCAGCCATCTGAAAGCTCAAATATGACCCCAGCATGGTAAGCTTACCCAGTCACCTGCATGACTGCTTTTTAATGTCTGGATCTCAAGCATTCTTGATTTAAGATCCTCATACTTGTTTAGGTGGATGGTGTTTACAGTTCAGCAAACACTTGAGTTGTGTTGGTAAAATAAGTATGCCCCCCTCCCCCTGCAAACCACAAATGAATCCCTGGGTTCATACAATTCCACTTTGTGTAATTCAAGTTCTTTTCTAAGACTTTCCAAACCTTAAATATGCTGGATTGAAGAATATTGCTCAGTAAGCTGTTGATTATGCTCCCATATTAGAGAAGTCAAATTGTTTTGACAAAGCCTTTTATTTAGACCATGAATGAACCAGTCTTTTTATATAACATTTATAATCCAAGTGTCTATAAATGTGCAATTTCCAGGCATTTTATGATGAACTAATTCACACCAATAATCCAAGCAAACCAATTATATTCACACAAAAGGGAGGATTTAAATTGCTGTTTAAATTAACCATCATAGCAAGCATTTGCAATAGTATACAGCAATGCTAAGATGTGAATTCTCCCATTTACAAAAAAAAAGCAAAATTAATCATATACAGAACAGAATGATTGATGAGCAATACAAAACAGCTCTAATATCTTGAGATATGTAATTAAAACATGCACAATTATTAAAAAACCAATCAATCATTCTAACATTTTAGGAAGTATGATGGCAAAAGTTGTCCAAATTAATTATACAGGAGGCAAAAATTGTTTACTAGGGCTTTTTAAATACTTTATGAATAAAATGTCAATTTTCAAAGATTTCAAGACCTTGAATTTACAAACCCAAAATCCATTACTTTGAATGTTTAGAAAGAAGTATATGAACCTTGACCCCGATGGAGATCACAAAGTCAGAGTACAGAAAGATAACAAATTTATAAAAATGTTCAAATTAATTAGCATAATTGCATGAACAATCTTATCAGAACATCTGGACATGCATAAATATATTTCAATCTAATCAGAAGCAATCAGCATTTAAAATTTGTATATCAATATACCTTCTGATCTGCCAGGGTATTCCCCTAGTCACCCTAGAAATATTTTTGGATTGGAAAGTTAACGGTAATGTTTTTTTTTTTTCCTGTTATAAATTGTTATATGTCAGGGATTGTTCAGTGAAGACTGATTAGACACAGAGTAAATTGTTACATACTAGTAATTATTAAAAAGGGACTAACTATGCAATGAATTTTTACATGTACCTAAACTTGTTCAGTGGTGACAGACAGATCAGTATTTTAAACTTGTTCCCAATATACTAGAAGCATGGGAACTCTTAGAATTGACATGGAGCTGGTGGACATTATATATGGGACACAAAAGTCCAACCAATGCCCATGAAAATGACCTAAATGCAAAAATTAACCCTGATGGGAGAGACAGGCATGGAAACACTGTATATTCCAACTACATTAAGTGGTAGAGCACTAGATGTGTGAATGTACAGATGAATGGAGAAGGGTAATACTATGTTCCTACTACATTATGTGGTAGAGCTATAGATGTGTGAATGTACAGATGAATGGAGAAGGGTAATACTATGTTCCTACTAAATTATGTGGTAGAGCTCTAGATGTGTGAATGTACTTATGAATGGAGAAGAGTAATACTATGTTCCTACTACATTATGTGGTAGAGCTCTAGGTAAGATGTGTGAATGTACAGATGAATGGAGAAGGGTAATACTATGTTTCTACTACATTATGTGGTAGAGCTCTTAGGTAAGATGTGTAAATGTACAGAAGAATGGAGAAGGGTAATACTATGTTCCTACTACATTATGTGTTAGAGCTCTAGATGTGTGAATGTACAGATGAATGGAGAAGGGTAATACTATGTTCCTACTACATTATGTGGTAGAGCTCTAGGTAAGATGTGTAAATGTACAGAAGAATGGAGAAGGGTAATACTATGTTCCTACTACATTATGTGGAAGAACTCTAGATAAGATGTGTGAATGTACAGATGAATGGAGAAGGGTAAGACTATTTTCCTACTACATTATGTGGTAGAGCTCTAGGTAAGATGTGTGAATGTACAAATGAATGGAGAAGAGTAAATCTATGTTAATAATACATTATGTGGTAGTGCTCTAGATGTGTGAATGTACAGAAGAATGGAGAAGGGTAATACTATGTTCCTACTACATTATGTGTTAGAGCTCTAGATGTGTGAATGGACAGATGAATGGAGAAGGGTAATACTATGTTCCTACTACATTATGTGGTAGAGCTCTAGGTAAGATGTGTGAATGTACAGATGAATGGAGAAGGGTAAAACTATCTTCCTACTACATTATGTGTTAGAGCTCTAGATAAGATGTGTGAATGTACAGATGAATGGAGAAGGGTAATACTATGTTCCTACTACATTATGTGTTAGAGCTCTAGATAAGATGTGTGAATGTACAGATGAATGGAGAAGGGTAATACTATGTTCCTACTACATTATGTGGTAGAGCTCTAGATAAGATGTGTGAATGTACAGATGAATGGAGAAGGGTAATATTATGTTCCTACTACATTATGTGGTAGAGCTCTAGGTAAGATGTGTGAATGTACAAATGAATGGAGAAGGGTAATACTATGTTTCTACTACATTATGTGTTAGAGCTCTAGATAAGATGTGTGAATGTACAGAAGAATGGAGAAGGGTAATACTATGTTCCTACTACATTATGTGTTAGAGCTCTAGATAAGATGTGTGAATGTACAGATGAATGGAGAAGGGTAATACTATGTTCCTACTACATTATGTGGTAGAGCTCTAGATAAGATGTGTGAATGTACAGATGAATGGAGAAGGGTAATATTATGTTCCTACTACATTATGTGGTAGAGCTCTAGGTAAGATGTGTGAATGTACAAATGAATGGAGAAGAGTAAATCTATGTTAATAATATTTTATGTGGTAGTGCTCTAGATGTGTGAATGTACAGATGAATGGAGAAGGGTAATACTATGTTCCTACTACATTATGTGTTAGAGCTCTAGATAAGATGTGTGAATGTACAGATGAATGGAGAAGGGTAATACTATGTTCCTACTACATTATGTGTTAGAGATCTAGATAAGATGTGTGAATGTACAGATGAATGGAGAAGGGTAATACTATGTTCCTACTACATTATGTGGTAGAGGTCTATGTAAGATGTGTGAATGTACTTATGAATGGAGAAGGGTAATACTATGTTCCTACTACATTATGTGGTAGAGCTCTAGATGTGTGAATGTACAGATAAATGGAGAAGGGTAATACTATGTTCCTACTACATTATGTGGTAGAGCTCTAGGTAAGATGTGTGAATGTACAGATGAATGGAGAAGGGTAATACTATGTTCCTACTACATTATGTGGTAGAGGTCTATGTAAGATGTGTGAATGTACAGATGAATGGAGAAGGGTAATATTATGTTCCTACTACATTATGTGGTAGAGCTCTAGATGTGTGAATGTACAGATGAATGGAGAAGGGTAATACTATGTTCCTACTACATTATGTGTTAGAGCTCTAGATAAGATGTGTGAATGTACAGATGAATGGAGAAGGGTAATACTATGTTCCTACTACATTATGTGTTAGAGCTCTAGATGAGATGTGTGAATGTACAGATGAATGGAGAAGGGTAATACTATGTTCCTACTACATTATGTGTTAGAGCTCTAGATGAGATGTGTGAATGTACTTATGAATGGAGAAGGGTAATACTATGTTCCTACTACATTATGTGTTAGAGCTCTAGATGAGATGTGTGAATGTACAGATGAATGGAGAAGGGTAATACTATGTTCCTACTACATTATGTGTTAGAGCTCTAGATGAGATGTGTGAATGTACAGATGAATGGAGAAGGGTAATACTATGTTCCTACTACATTATGTGTTAGAGCTCTAGATGAGATGTGTGAATGTACTTATGAATGGAGAAGGGTAATACTATGTTCCTACTACATTATGTGTTAGAGCTCTAGATAAGATGTGTGAATGTACTTATGAATGGAGAAGGGTAATACTATGTTCCTACTACATTATGTGTTAGAGCTCTAGATGAGATGTGTGAATGTACAGATGAATGGAGAAGGGTAATACTATTTTCCTACTACATTATGTGGTAGAGCTCTAGGTAAGATGTGTGAATGTAAAGATGAATGGAGAAGGGTAAATCTATCTTCCTACTACATTATGTGGTAGTGCTCTAGAAGTGTGAATATACAGATGAATGGAGAATGGTAATACTATGTTCCTACTACATTATGTGTTAGAGCTCTAGATAAGATGTGTGAATGTACTTATGAATGGAAAAGGGTAATACTATGTTCTTACTACATTAGCTGTTAGAGCTCTAGATGTGTGAATGTACAGATAAATGGAGAAGGGTAATACTATGTTCCTACTACATTATGTGGTAGAGCTCTAGGTGAGATGTGTGAATGTACAGATGAATGGAGAAGGGTAATACTATGTTCCTACTACATTATTTGCTACAGCTAGATAGCTGCATACTTGTATATTTTATGTAAATAAAATTGACAAAATGCTATCACTTTTTAAATGCATTCCATGTTTTTTTTAGAACAGTTTCATTTGATGTACTCGGATTAAGATTACCTGCATAATTCTCCAAATGAATTCACAGTCACTGTCTGCTTATGGTGCATTCAATCAATGTGAACTACATGATTGAGACAAACACCATTTTTGCAGGATATGTTTAGAATAACAACACTTGAATCATAATTACAACACTAATCCAACAAAATGCAATAACTGAATGCATCACAAGTTAGTCTTTGTCATTCTAACATTTGACACATCCCTACAATTATCATCAATAGCTTGACGATCCAAGTATCAAATGCTTTGTACTGCACTATACTTACAAAATACCTATTAAAATGTTAATAAATTCAATTCTATACAAAACCCAGAAATAAAATATTCAATTCATAAAAATCTTGTCTAGAGCTTGCTCAGAGAATAAAATTCAAAGGAGATTCTTACTAAAACAATGAACTGTCCAGTACTTTGTTTGATATTTATATGATCAATGCCCATCTGTTTATACTTAACAAAATACCCAATAAAATGTCAATAAATACTATTTGTTCCAAACTCAGAAATAAAATATCTAATTCATTAAAAATCTTGCCTAGAGCTTGTTCAATGAATATAATTCACAGGAGAATCTTACCAAAACACTGAACTGTGCAGTACTTTTAATTTTTGAAAACAGAATCAATGCACATCTGTTTATTGTTTACCTAATGAAGACCACTAAATTTTACTTACTGGCAGAGCCTGGTAATTTCAACCCAAGTTTCTGCCACTCATATGCATCTGCAGCCAGCTTTCGGACATGGTCTTCATCCACACACACCAATACATTCTCAGGCTTTATGTCCGTATGAATTATTTTACACTTGGAGTGCAGATAATGCAAACCTTGTAACACCTGTATAAAATAACAACAAAAACATTCAGCACCAAATATTCATATAGGTATCCATTCATGTAAATGTGACATTACCATAAAGAACAAGAATGATAAGAAACCTGAAGTATTGCCTACAAACAGCACAAAGGCTTACCAGGGTTCCAGCTGACTTAACAAAAACAAATTCCATGACTTTTCCAAAACTTTTCCAGGGCCATTTCATAAAACTAAAGGACCACGCTATCTTGCATTGTCAAGTAAATGAACATATTAAATGACATCTTTCAATCTAAAATAACAAAGTTAACAACAAATATTTTTAATATGTACATTTTAAATTTACCTGGGCTAGCACACTTTGACTTTATGTAATAATTCATGTCATAATCCAATGTTCAATGTAATTTGTATTCAAAAGAAAAAAGAAAACAATCTAATGTAGTCTTTGTATGTGTTCCTATTTACAATATTAACAAAACACATTACTTTCCAGTTGCTTTCTTTTATTTAGTGAACTACACAGGAAATCATGTGATACTTCCATTAGGGGAACTTACTCTTGTTATATGAATTGAAACCATTTATCAATAGTAATTTTATCATGTTATTTAATCAGTAATCAGTGCTCTATGAAATTTGAAGTAATCAATTTCTTTAACTCCATTTTCACAAATTCCATGACTTTTCCAAAACTTTGCAAGGTTTTGAGAAATTCAGTAACTTTTCAAGGCCCTTGAAATTTATTTTTTAAATTCCAAAATTTTTCCCGGATTCCATGACCTGCAGGAACCTGGCTTACTTACCGGTGTGTCATAGGACTTTCAAATACTTCCACACAAAATCTTAATACTGTTAACAATGACCTCAACAAACAAGACAAAAACTTAAAAGAAACTGATGTATCAATCCTCTCAGTCTGTACAACAGCTCTTGATAAACATAACAGGTATTGCAATAGTCCCCAGACCACTCCAACCACCAGTCTAGGTATCACTTAACAGGTATTGCAATAGATCTCAGACCACTTCAACCACCAATCTAGGTACCACAGAACTGCCAAGGTCTTCTCATTAAGGCTGATGATTATTTTCCATATGTTGGAACAGTTTTTAGTAACAAAATATCATGTACTGCTATTTTCATACTGGAAAACGTATTTTAGAAGTCCCGAAGTGTAATTAAAATCTGATGCAACGATGGTAAACAAAGTATTCAACTAAAAAGTTTGTAAAGTTTCCCTGAACCCTAATTACTTCCAGTACAGCTTCACCAGCTGCTCTTCCAAACCCTACATAGATCAATGGATTCTCACTTTCCCTATGCCTGATATAATCCTTTAAAAAAAATCAATTTAACATGGGCTTTGGGAACAGCATTCATCTTTCCCACTATACGATATACACAAATCATCACATGATGTCCACTAAACATCATTTGTGCTTTTTTTTCCAATGTTCTGAATAGTCCTTTTTATTTTACTGTACTGTTAAAACTTTTTAATAGTTGTATCTTTTATCCTGACCTGTAAATTTTTCTTGCACATTTACAAAAAAAAATATCTTAATCATTCAGACATTGTGCATCACAAAGTATGTTGTTGTTGTTGTTGTTGCAGAGTTCAACGCCATTTTTCAAAACACAAGATAGCTTATACAAGGCAGTCAGTATAAATGGTCGAGGAAGAACCCAGGAAAACCCCAGAAAGAACCACTGACCCAGGAGAAACTACTGGCAAGCTTTCTCACATACCCACATTGGCTGAACCCAAGACCAGTGAACCCACACACAGAGTTGAGATAGCAATGATCCATAATGGTGAGCACTTTAGGCCACTCAGGGCACCTCAAAATATATGTGCAATTGAGAGCATCTGAGATACTCCTGTTAAGTTAGTCTGGTTCCCCAATCAACTCCATTGAATATAATGAGAAAACCAGATCCAAATCAAAGGACATGTCAGTTATCAGTCCATCAATTCAATGATCACAAGAAAATCTTTTACGTTAAAAGTTATCCTAATTTTTAGGCAAAGTTATGAAAACTGAGGATTTTGCAGATAACCTAAGCTGAAAAAAACAATTTTCATCTTGTTTTGCATTTCATGTTTATCACAGTTATAACCATTAACCATTCAGTGGAAAAAAAAATAATACAAATGTTTTTAATATGTGATAAAGGCATGTTTGAGAAATAAGTGAAAATTTTTAAATGCATGAACAAATTTAATTTTAAAAACACAAATTAATAATTGACAATGTCACAAAACACAAAAATAATTAATAATAAGCACAATATGTCCCACCTGTTTTGCAATAGTCTTCACATTTTCAAGTGGGATTCCCTGATAGTTGGAACGGATAATTAGCTTTAGCAAGTTATGGCCAAGAACTTCAAACACCATACAGACATCTGTAAAACTTGTTAAGGAAACTACTGTATCAATTCCATGGCACTGATGCATGTACATGCACTTGATTGTCTAAAGTGCACTCAAGTACCAGATGGGTTTATTGAATTTCATATTATGGCAGGTCTTTAAAGGCTTGCTCAAACTCTTATGTTTGTTTTGGACAGGTTTGGTGTTTTACATCAAGTTATGTAATGCCAAGGCAACTGGAGTCATGCACTTTGTCCACAGACACACCATGGTAGTCAACCTGTGACGATTCAAACCTGTAACCTTTTGGTCACAAATCCTTAATGAAAATCTGGAGAGACATTGAAGAGAAAAAGCTACCAATATTTTATTGATAACATTATTCACTATATGCACTAGTATGTAATGCATGTATAATTCACATATTTTTACAATACTTTAAATCAAAAATAGGCAACAATTCTAAGAGAAATTAGAGGGCAGTAATTTATCAATACATTTATCTTCAAATGATTGCCAAAAAATGTATCAAGTTTAAAGGCATTACACTTAAAACTGAAATTATCTGAATTCACAAGATTCTGACACAATTAGACTCCAAGTCAAAAAGGGCCATCACACTAGGAAAAGTTAAAAAGTAGTGTTTTGGTTATATGCATATTATCAGATGATGAACATAAAAGATTTGCCAAGGTCATCTAGTGAAATCTGTAAGAGAAAATGTATTCATAAAATTCTATCCAACACTAAATTAGCTACAAGCCAAACAGGGCAATCAGGTAACAAAAACAGCAGGATGCCTGGTATGTAGATATCTTCTGATTATGACCACAATACATTCCAAGTTTTGTTGTCATCCATAAAAATCATTAGACAAACTGCATTCACATGATTCTGCTAGAAATTCATTTATTGGCAAGACAAAAGGGGCCATAACTATAAAAAAAAATTTGCAGGAGTAAAGTGACTTGCAAGTTGGGCATGGTTAACTCCAGAAATTATTAACTTACTGTATCAGACCTGTTTACCCATAAATTTTCCTGTCAGTATTTTAAGCAATGCCTGTCAGTATTTTCAGACCGCAGTCAGTATTTTCAGCACACAAATAGTAGATACTATCAATATACCATAATTATCATTATGTAGTATTACACGACATAATGACTATACAATATTGTGTAAATAACTCCTAGTTTACAAAGACGCTGGTATTCAGTTAATTCTGTGTTTCAAGACACAAATATGCAGAAATTGAACACCACTGACTTAAACATCCTGTTCATATTATCCTGATAAAAACCACAAAAAAATACAACATAATCAAATTTATTCTGTTGTTTATATAGAAATTCTGTTTTCTCAGCTTCACACATATCCATAACATGTTAATTAAAGCCAATTCTCTATTTTACATGGTTAAGGACGACTTGATATAAAACATTATGACAGACATTGTTACCACCCATCCACTTAGAAAATAATAATTTTATTTAGATAGGTGAAGGCAATCTTATTTATCTGATAAAATCTAGTATCATCTTTGTCAATATTTACTAGAATGGAAATAAGGTTCATAAATTATTTTTCATTGCTTCCGTTAACTTGTCAGCTGTACTCAATGACAAATTCATATTTGCGATCAACTCACATAGAATCGCCTCAGCACGTGTTATTTGTTTTTGAAGTATGTTTTGATCACTGACTTCCTTTCCTTTCATCATTGACAAAATGTTTCTATTTCCATTCACTAATGATTTCAATTTTGTATGATTTTCCGATTCCACATGCCGTGAGCAGTCATTCCTTCCACCACGTGCAAAGGAAAAGTCTTGCACAGGAAAAGTCTAAGTTGCAAACAGTGCAATGTACAAAATGTTCTCCTTTTGACTATGGTTTAAGGCATAGCCACAGAGTAGAATAAACTGGTAGAAAATGCTGCTTTCTGTGTTAGACTTTCCATTTTCATCATCAGTTTCGTGCTGAAACTTTCTTGTCGGCGGCATTTTCCTTTGTTTAAACAACCGGATGTTGAGAATGTCAAAATAAGTAACATGGCACAAAATGCGGACGCGGACCGAAGAGACCGATACAACGAAATGAAACGGAAAAAAAAAACGGCTTAAAAAATTAATTTTAAAAAAGTAATAAATAAATGCAACCTCATATCGTATTTTCAGTTCAATGACCGTATGACCGTACGGATGGGCTTTATTCCGTACAAATACGGTCAAATATGGTCGGGTAAACAGGTCTGCTGTATTAGTGATTATCTTGGGTTAAAGTATGTGCTTTAGAACTAAACATACTTCGCAGAAAACATTGTTTTATCAGAACTGCCATGATTATAAATTTGAAGTTTAGACTCCAAAATCTACAGGTTACCCTCTGAGGGTTAGAGGTCATGGATGTGCCACACATTAATGCTAATTTCAAGCCCTGCTTGGATGAGTAGATACTTTTGATAATCAGAATGCTGCTTACAAATATTGTCTGTTAAAAAAACATACAGAAAGAATAGTATCACAAGTATACAGTTAAATTATTGCAAAATGGGACTGGAAAGACCATCATTTAAAAAGGAGAACAGAGAAGATTAAAACAAGAAAGGACCACATCAAGAAGAATCAGACACTGACATGAAAGCGGAATCCACTTACAGATGAAAAAAAAAAATCATCACTGAATATTTTAATGATACTAGTCATTATGCCAAGCTTCATTAAAATCGTATTAAAAGTATGGTCTCCTCTGTGGCAACCATAATAGATATATAAGTAGCACCATTTTCATTTGGGACCAACTGAACATTATACAGAATCTTCTATTGAAAGCCCATGTCAATATGCCTTGACATTCAGCAAGTGTAGCAAAAATATAATTTTCAATATTGCTGCCACTGAAGCCTCCTTGGATGTTAGATCTGCAATATTTTTATTTAGGATCAACTGGACATTATATGAAGTCTCACAGCAAAATCCCCATGTTGACATGGCTATATATTCATGGAAAGCAGCAATCACAAAATTTTCAAACATGACTGCTATGAAAGCCATACTGGATGTATGAATAGCATCATTTTTTTGGGGGGGGATCATGAGATGAATGTCTGTGCATGTGTATAGCCTCATGGCAATCCTCCAAGTACTTAATAATGAGTTGAGTTTAGCACATTCTTGTGCTAACAGATGGTTGGACAATGGATAATAGAACATCAAATAAGCGCCTCAAGTCTATGACCAGTTGAGCTACTAATTATACAGTGACACCTAAGACACACAATCACAAGCAAAACAATTTTTAACAAAATACACAAAATTTTCTGTAAGATATATCTATATAAAGGATACGTGTTCCATTGACTCCTGAAATCTTGAAGTCATCAAGCAATTGCACAGTTCTCTCCCTGTATGGATCTTCTTCATCACTTTCACGAACCTGCAAAACAAAATATAATAATAAACAACTTTTCTTCTTTCCCTTATATGTGCAACTACTATATGCAAGGTTCCAGACATTGTGTAACCATAAACAACATGATTAGTGCACAAAGGCATGTGGAATGTCCTTGTCCTTGCCACAACTCTGCATCTGGTGCAAGACTTGCAATACACTACTAATGATAGGAGTATCATCTTGTTTACTGGAATGCAAGCATGAACAAAGTCTTGTCATTAATTGCAAAAATACAAGTCACTGTTTATAAGCTTAACAATGCCTAAACATAAAAAGCTTTGTTTCAAGTTTCCCACCTGACACTATTATTTTCTCTTCTGATCCTATATATTTTTTCCAACCACAAATAAAGCAGGATTAGAACAATATTTAACAAAATTAAGGATCTTCTAAAAGTTATGAATAATCCAGATTTCATTTTGCTTATAGCTAATAGTTTTGTATGCTTACTATTTCTCCAAATATTTTACAGCACCTACTGGTCATAGACAATAAAACATGGTTCATTAATGGCTACCTTTGCAAAGATTTTGAAGATGGTCACCACAACACAATTGTTCAATGTCAGAGACCGCTTTCATTTAGGACCACCATGACTTCATAAGATGTCATTCTGTGAAAACCCCATTCTAAAATGATCATCCTTGCAGAGGAAATAGTAAGAACAAGATTTTTAAGTCTTGTGGCCATGCTGATGTCAAAGGGACACAATTTTTATTAGGGTTAACCAGACATCACATCGGGGAGGGGAAGGTCTGAAAATCCCACATGATATGACCATCTGTTGAGGCTGAGTGGTGATAACATGATTTTCAAAATGTAAATTTGGAGGTCATATTGACACCCTTTTCGTCCAGGACTAACTAGACCTTGAGACAAATCTGTGACTGTCTCAGTTGCTGAGGAGTAAATACATCTTGTGCATTGGGTGAATGATGGAAGACAGATGAATGATGGACAAAAGGCTTTTATATAAGCCCAACTGGTCTATGATCAACCAATCTGATATACATACACAGCGAAGTAATTTGATTTCGTCCAAAGCTGTCTCTGTATAATGTTGTGCACTCTTCACTACTTTCATAGCCACAAACCTCTTGGCCCTGAAATAGAAAACACTAAATAGTGCAAAAAATAAGGTAATCATCAATACACAAATACATCTTGATATACCCGTTACTCAATTACCATGATTTTGATGATCATTAATAAATGCAGCATAAATTAAATGCAGCAAGTGCTGAAAGATTTTTGGTCAAAACATAAATTGCTAATGCACATGAACTCTAAAAATCATCCCTACCTTTATCACAAAATCCAAAATTTCAATAGCAGTGTTAACCGTACCCAAGAAAGTAAGTGATATTGATCCAATCTGCAACCAAGGTAATACGATGTTGGAATTATTATGAAGGTACTGTATGTATGCATTTAGTAGTGTTTCATGGCACCTCATCCTTCAAAAGGCTAAGTTTAAACAATGTAAAATCGAATTGCACAAACGTTAAAGCCTTCCAATCAAATGCTGAATTATGTACAAAATCAAATACTTAACATTGTTAAAATTCTGTATAAAATGTATATAATGTAAGAGAAATATCTGGTATAATTTGCTTTCATTTGTACAAGCTTAAAAGCAAATTATGGCATATTCTTCTGTAAGAACAATATCTGCTAAGTGGTTTGGGTTTTCTTTGGTTTTTTTTTTTAAGAAAGCATTTGATACAGATTGGCATAATCTGTACCAATGGAAAAAAAATTATGCTGGATGTTTTCTCTCAAATTGGATCAAATTCCGTTAAGTGACTTTGAGAGCAAGTCACTTATAGATTTGTCCATTTTCAGTAAACTCAATACTAGGATGTTTTCTCATATTTGGTTCAATTCTTCTAAGTGATTTTCCAGGAGAAACTGCTTACAAGTGTTTCCATTTTTACAAATTGCAGCTAGATTGGATAATAAATCTGAAGGCAGCCAGAATGCTCCCTGTAAAATCATTATACTTACTTAATCCTTATCACAAAAGGTATATATCTAATAAGAAAACACCTTGTTTCTAGGTAAAATCATTATACTTGCCTTATCCTTATCACAAAACATGTATATCTAATAAGAAAACACCTCCTGTCTAGGTAAAATCATTATACTTGCTTAATCCTTAACACAAAACAGGTATATCTAATAAGAAAATACCTTGTTTCTAGGTAAACTTTCTCTAACACATATTCCACTGGCTTAAGAAAAAAGAGGCCACATAACTATCTCAGAAATCTGTACTAATGCCATTCAGTTCAAACCTAAATCATATGACCATTCTCTTTTGTGGATCTTCTAATCTATGTTGTCATAGCTACCAAATGCCAAAACTATATGGTTATTCTTTCAGGTTCAAGGTTTATAATGCATCTTTTAAAATTTAACTAAGAAAACCTTAGTTTTATTTGCAAGTGATATTTTATTCTCAAAGAAAAGAAAATATCTGTATGGTTTCATGCTGCATGATTCCTGAAAAAAATGTTACTTTGTGCACATTTCACTATGGCATAAAATCAAACTATTGGTTCTGTGTTGAACTGACATAAATAAAAAAATGACTATTGCCAAAGTATCTGATGTGTGAGAAGGACTCCCACAACAACTGTATTAAGCATCAACATATTTTAAAGCTATAGCTGGAATTCAATAAACTTGAAATTTTAAAAGCCCTCTCAGAACACTTTTGACCTTAGGTTTTAAGCTATTTTAATTATTATTTTTATTATTATTATTATTATTATTATTATTATTATTATTATTATTATTATTATTATTATTGTCAAGTATACTCAATTTAGAACCAATATAACTAGACGTGATTATGTGATTATGATTTTTAAGTAGCTTTAACAATTTTTCAGTCATATCACTATGATGACTGCAGTGTGGCAGTTTAGTGATGTCTAGCACTGGGGCATCATGCCACAGACATGTAGCATGATGTCCCACCCAGTCACATTATCCTCACACCAGGCAGACCAATCCTAACACTAACCTCTTAATGAGTCATGCGAGGCAGCTGTTAGTACCATTTTTGTAAGTCTGGTATGACTCGACTGGGGATCGAACCCACAACCTCCTGCATCTGAGGCAGACGCTCTAACCACTGATAACTAGATAGAAATATATTTCAATATTACTCTCTTCCACACTCCCTCACCCAGAAAGCAATGCCCTTCAACTCTTAAAGAAATTAGGAAACCACAATCAAATTTTTATTCAGAGTGAATTCTATAATTGTGCATCTTAGAATACATAATAATAATCTCTCACTATCTTCTTCTATACAAATTATGATCATGAAAGTCTACAATACACACTCCAATTTCAGCACCATGTAAAAATGAAATCCAACCTAACCTGTAAATGTCTGTCATTAGTAACTTGGTTCAAAGTCTAACAATTCATTCACAGTGTAAATATTTAAGTTTCCTTTTTCCCTTATTTTCAAGATTACTTCAGTGTATAAATTCATAAAAGTACAAGAAAATAAAAGTTAACAGACCATGGATGATTCATATACTTGGTTGTATTTTTCATGAGTATGCAAATGAAACTTCAACTGGACAGTTTGTGAAATAACCACAACCAAACAAGTGTAAGGTTAGCAGTATGACCACAGAAAGTTGTCAATTGTGCAAATAAGCATACAGTACACAGAATATGGGACTCAACTGGCAGTGACAAATCAATGGATTGATCAAAATAACTGTCAAATGAGGGATGCTAAGTTTAAATATGCAATGCAAGATCACTCATGAAATATCATTTACAAAAAGGTCTGAGTTACAAAAAGGACCAATTCAAACAAAACTGCATTTAAAAAAAAACTCAACTGGAAACACACTAAAGCTACAAGAGATAAGTGATTGCAGTCAGAAACCTGATTACTGCAAGTTTTCTGGCTGTGGATTTTAAACCATAAATAGGGTACTTGTGTAAATTATTGTTGTTTTAAAACCACAACATTTCTGCCAAGAAGCTGTGCACTATATGGGGACAATCTTCAGCTGCAAAGTTGTTCTGGATGGCGAGCATGTAGAACTCTGGAAATTGGAAGGTTCTAGAGGGGTCAAACTGTGAGAAGCAGGCTATTCATGGCAGTTCCTTGATTGTCAGCTGGATGCCATGTGATACCTGTTCATTTTTTAAACATTATTATTCAATATGAGTGAACATATATCCTATTCCTGGGGCACTGGGTGGCAGAGTTATCTAAAACACACATCTTTACATATCACCACCACCTTATCTAAGCCTTAGCCAATGCAGGTATGTAAGAAAGCTTGCCAGTATCTTCCTGTGGGTCAGTGGTTCTTACCAGGTTCTTCCTCAACTAGTTATAATGGCTGCTATTTATAGCCTACTGAGTCCTGAAAAGTGGCATTAAACTCAACAACATTCTAATTGTGGATGAAATATACATCATTTCTTATTTTGTACAACTTCTATTCCAGAAATATCCTTGGTGACAATCATACACAGTTCATATTTGTGTAAATCCTTTACTATGACAATCTGGTGACAGAATCATACCTTGCTCATATTTGTGTGTATACAAAATCTATACATTGAGCATCTATTGTGATAGATCCATATACATATCCTATTTACTTACATGTTCCATACACTGATTCTTGTTTTATTCACTTCAATTACATGGTCTGATTAATTCTTTTAGGAACAATATCATTTCCTTATATCACTTGTTGAACTCTATGAACATCATTATGTTTAAATTCATTGTTGGACCGTGTGTACTTGAGAACAGTGTTAAATTCATTAATCATTCAATTACAATCTAACTAAACATCTCATTGACAAAACTTTATTCAATGTCTTCCTTAAAATCCAATCTCAATCCAGCTTTATCCTATTATACCCAGTGTTAATGAATAAAATGGATAATGAGACTGGCCTAAAATTAATCTCAATTTGGAACCTATCTTTAGGACATGAATGTTATATCTAAACATGCTGAATAATAATTTGATAATTTGTTATTTATTTCACTGTAAGGGCCTCTGCATGATTATAAATGTATATACTGTAGCTTTTTCAGAAGACTGAATGAAGACTTACTTGACTGCTGGGCATTGTGACAACATTTAAACATGATACCATTATAGCATCCAGGATAAAACTTTGGAATGGCATGAACATTTTGCAAAAAAAATGTAGCTTTAAAAAAAAATATTAAATTATACACATATTAAAGCTATCTAATCTTGACTGCAAATGATATACTTGTGGACTAAATTGTTTTTAGATTTCAAATTTGTTTTATGACCTGTACCCTATATTCTATTTTACAATACCATATATGTAACATTAGTGTTGTACAGTGATTACACCATAGGAACATACTCTCACCTAAACTGCCAGTGTCCTCTAATGAAATTTCCCAAATTCCCAAATATTATTATAGGGCAACATAGATTCATAATATATTCCCTTGTAAGCTAAGCCAAGATGCACAATGTAATGTGCTGTGTTATGAACAAAACAGGAAATCTTTTCTTTATATACATTATATACCTTCTCTATAACTTTTGCTCATAAAAGATATCTGAAAGAAAGAAGAGTGCTCGAAATATAACACTATGCATTTCTGTACAAAATGCACTGAACTGCAAACTACATAGACTCCTCCTGGAACTGCACAAATGCAAGGTGATTTGGGTCCACACTGATTACTGTTAAAAACATATCACACAAGCTTCTTACCAGCAAATTTCATTTAATCAAAAGAGAAACTGCTTGCTCTGATAAGCATCACTCAGCACACATTTAGAACTGTATTTGTAATCCCTCTGCAACACTGCATTTTATTATATACTGTTTTCAGATTTTTAGGACTCCAAGGAATACAAATATCCATGTTAATTGTCCTAAATCTTTTTAACATTGACTGTTTTTCTGAGTCTTACACAAACACTATTTTGTTCTCCAGTAATTACTGCATATGCACTTTGCTCTTCCATTGGCAAATTTATGTATCTTTAGTGCCCAGCCCAAGGCTGCAGATAAGACTGGTTCTTGCTCAACTGGCCAGCAGAAAGCAGCTGATGCTTCCAATTTTGATAAAAAAAATGTCAAAGAGATTGAGAGATTTGCAGAATGAATCATAAAATATTACATTTCCATTGATTCAAAACAACAAAACAATTGAACATTATTAGATTTGCCCTCAAACTGGTATCCAGACCTTGCTGTTTCATCTGACATGTCACTGATTTTACTTACAATACTGGCTTGTGAGCAAGATTTCTCATCACAAAATTATATCAAGACAAAGGGCAATGGACATTAAAACTGATGAGGATGTTGGAGGGATTTTGATGCTAAGTTTGTTAAAGTTTAAGAAGAAAGTGGCATACTAGGTTGCCTGAAGTTTATAAACCCATCTTGGGCGTTAAATTGTATATCGGCTATGTGACTTCTAATAAGCACTGCAGAAATTAAACACTGTAATTGACAGAAGTGTGTGTGCTGGATTATTAATGTAGCTTTGACAATTTTTCTGTCTGCAGTGTGGCAGTTTATAGTGATGTCTAGGACCAGGGCATCATGCAGCAGACACATAGCACCACATCTCATCCAGTCACATTATCCTGACACCAGGTCTACCAGTCCCAACACTAACCTATTAATGCAGAGTGACAGCATAGGTTGATGCTAGTACCATTTTTACAAGTCTGTGATGGTTCAATCATATAACCTGTGCATCTAAAGAAGATGATCTAACCACTTAGACCACATAAGCGTAATTACAAATAGATAAAATTATTCAACTGCCACTAGAACAAGCAATGTAACCTTTTGTTTGTTGTCAAAACTTCACCAAAAATTAAAAAATCTAAATGATCTTAAGTTGTTTTAAATTCACCCCTTAAACATAGTTTTAAATTAAAAATCTATAAAATTTAAAAATCTAATAGATCTTAAGTTGTTTTAAATTCATCCCTAAACAAAAGTTACTCATCGTAACATCAGTAACCACAGATCTGAACAAATAAAGAATGTGTAAAGACACCTGTGCATGTACTCTTCTGTACATTGTGGGAGCTGTATCATATTTATTTAGAAATATTTTCAACTTTTGTTACTTTTTGGTGAAAATTCTATAAACTACAAAAATATTTATACTGCTTGTTTAATTAAGTGAAAGCTGATTAAATAATTATCTACTTATTTTTTGTAATTACAATACTTTAATCAAGATACTCAAAATAAATTTTAGACAGAATATTAAATGTAATCTATTACTTGATTTCTTCTAGTTGCAAACTAAAATCAATAAAATGGCAAGGTAAAGTCTTTGAGGCTTGTCAAAGCAGCTACATCATAATTTCACACAAGTTTTCAATTAATTTAATTTTTCATTCTTTTACTATAAGCATTTAACAATGAATAACAATTAGCTTTTTGATATATGTACTGATCACCCAACAATATTAACATATTCTAAATTATTGCAAGGACATGAAAGTATTGCTATCGGGACCACTATCTTTAGGGATAGAGAAGAACCCTGTACAGATGAGAAATTAAAGCAGGATTGTATAGTTGAGATTATTATTTAAATCCAAACAGACAGCAAGTTGATTTATTTTACTTTACACTCCTCTGTAATTAAACCCAAAAATCTCATGACACACCATCCCTGTTGTGCTTTACATTCTTTATAAATCCATTTTAAGATATTGTCAATACAAATAACCTACAGGTTAAAACTAAAAATGTCCAGAGGTCTTGCTCATTTTCTTCTAAGATTAATAAAATTGAAGCAAACTTGTTTTAAGATGCAAAGGCAAATAAAGAAAAAAGTTAAACAGGGGCCATATCTCAAGTTTGGGGGATTTTTTTAGCAAAAGGAAAGAATAAACTTGACCTATTGCATCTCCTCTTGGTTATGTAATTATAATAATGTTAGGAGTACAATGAAATGATGGCTTCATGGTTGGTGGTTTCATAGGCTTAAGGTCATTTTTCAGCACATGATGGGCCATACATGACAGCCAGAATATCTGGTACAGAAAGGACATGGCAAAACCCCAGAAAGAACAAACTATGGGAAGCTACTGAGAAGCTTTTCTTGTATACAGCATTCCCCTTCTTGAATGCCTTACCAGTTCTAACAGCCAGCATCCTTTGGCACAAAAGAGTTTGTATTCAAAAGTACCCCTCAAGTAGGGCCACCCTACTAATGTGACCAGCAGTCCAAATATTAATACAAAAATGTAAAATGTTCCCCTCACAAGCTGCCACTTTTTATTTCAAATGTATCCAGAACCAATAATACTTTTACAAAGGCATTTCGTCCACTCTTATAAAAGTTTCATCTGCATAATTAAATTACATACAGTTAGCAACATCTGAATAAATCATTACCAAACATTAATATGTCATCACATAAATGGAGACATAATATTTTAGAAGTTGGTAATTCTACTCAACAACATAGGGTGAGGTGGGGAGGAGGGTCTTGCTGTACAATTTTATGTAGAAAAGACTAAAATAAAACAATTTAATGTTGAAAAGAATTGAATTAACATCATAACCAATAAGGAGATTATTCAGCAGCAGTGGGAAAATGGAGCAAATGGAAAGAGAATTATGTATATAACAAGATTTAAAGAACGTTTTTGAATGGTTTTGCAATGTGCATGACTAACACTCGCATATCATGCTTATGCCAAGAATAAGAACTATTAATGTATATTCAGTAGAATTAAGTCTATTATTATAAGAAGAACCTTTTAATAATTAATGTTCCTTATAAACAAAGATATATAATGAAGATCTTAAATGCTTTGAAATATGTAGCTTTCTTACTATGTACATTACATATACTTTTTTGTCACAGAAAATGTAGTCTCCTGAAAAGGCCAACTTCTTATAAAGCCACTTTCCTGGTGCAGAAGGGGTGGCCATATAAGAGGGGTACCACTGTACCCACATTGACCACATACATGAACTGAACCCAGTCAGATAGGTGAAATGGCATTGATAGGTAAAGTGCCTTAGTCGGATCAGTCACCCATGGTCCCAAAATGAATTAGGAATAGCAGAACTAACTGAAAGCTTTAGTGATCCTTTTATTGGCGTGGAAAGAACAGTGATTTGTTAAGTCACAGTCAATGAAATTTTCATGAAGCTAATAATAAACCTTAGTCTAATCAAATATTATACACCTCTGTTCAATGAAGCTTTTCCTACTCTCCAGCAAACACTGGAATCATTAACTACCATGAAAAAATAAATTCAGACAACAGTTGACTTTACAAAATTTTGTCCCCTGTGACTGGGTTTAAAAGACATAATAAAATGGCCAATGTTTTCCTATAATATCATAGATGTACTATACTAATGTGTTTGTGATGTGTCGAATTTTGAAACGTGTTGAAACCCATGGTTAAATAAATTGTATTTTCAAGTTTACATAATTGAAACAGAAAGGTCTGGTTGAAGCTCAACATAAAAAAGAGTAAAAGAGTTAAATCTATTTCATGTGATACAAGGGGCACACTTTCATGTGATACAAGGGGCACTCTTTCATGTGATACAAGGGGACACACTTTCATGTGATACAAGGGACACACTTTCATGTGATACAAGGGGACAAACTTTCATGTGATACAAGGGATACACTTTCATGTGATACAAGGGGCACTTTTTCATGTGATACAAGGGACACACTTTCATGTGATACAAGGGGACACACTTTCATGTGATAAAAGGGGCACACTTTCATGTGATACAAGGGGCACACTTTCATGTGATACAAGGGGCACACTTTCATGTGATACAAGGGGCACACTTTCATGTGATACAAGGGGACACACTTTCATGTGATACAAGGGGCACACTTTCATGTGAAACAAGGGGACACACGTTCATGTGATACAAGGGGACACACTTTCATGTGATACAAGGGGCACACTTTCATGTGATACAAGGGGACACACTTTCATGTGATACAAGGGGACACTTTCATGTGATACAAGGGGCACACTTTCATGTGATACAAGAGGCACACTTTCATGTGATACAAGGGGACACTTTCATGTGATACAAGGGGACACACTTTCATGTGATACAAGGGGACACACTTTCATGTGATACAAGGGGACACACTTTCATGTGATACAAGGGGCACACTTTCATGTGATAAAAGGGGCACACTTTCATGTGATACAAGGGGCACACTTTCATGTGATACAAGGGACACACTTTCATGTGATACAAGGGACACACTTTCATGTGATACAAGGGGCACACTTTCATGTGATACAAGGGACACACTTTCATGTGATACAAGGGGCACACTTTCATGTGATACAAGGGGACACACTTTTATGTGATACAAGGGGCACACTTTCATGTGATACAAGGGGCACACTTTCATGTGATACAAGGGGCACACATCAAATAATTGAGTTTTCAAAGGAAATTGTAAAATATTTTAGACCAGTGATTCAGACAACAGAGATGAGACAATGGATTTGGAGGGAAAATTTTAGGAACATTTATTTCTAATTGGCCATTGAAACTTAAGGGCATACATTTTGAGAGACAATTTAATAACTGTTGCTTGGAAAATCCTTTAGTTAGATTTTCCTTGAGAGAAGGTTAAGGTCAAACTCCTTGACACACTGTAGTGGTCTCATGAAACTACCACAAAGCTTTTGGGGGAAGACAGACTAGGATAGAACTCTTTGAAAGAATGGCACAAGGTCTGCAAGTTTAGTTTCAAATTTTAATATGCTATTTCATTTATTTGATTGTTTGCTATTTCATTTGTTTATTTACAGGTATAATATATTATGATTCACGCATATAATTGTGTATTCATTTCGTAGGACTCTAGCGATATGTTAGTTTTACCAGTTAATTCTTTGATTTTTTTTAATTATCAGTTCAATGAGAGAATTGACAATTTGCATGTAACTAAATATTCAATATGTAGAGTTGTGTTGGGATTTCATGAATTCACCCTAATATTACAAATGTCACATTTCTTAAGGTATATGAATTAAATCTGTGTAGGATGATATTTACCATTGTGAATAATGACAAGTATATTTATATATATGTGAGTTCACAATATTTAATTGTTCACGCAAGCTACTTTATAATAGTTAGATTTAGTATTACGCATAAACGCTTGAGCATACACTTCATTGAAAAGCCAAATGTAAATGAGTTGTGTTGTAAGGCATGCTGGCATATACAGCCACATTTTGTCTGTAGAGGGGTGTGGGAATTAAGTATTTGAAGTAAATCTGAATGATATTGAGTAAGGTCATGTGAGATTAGAATTATCCAATATATATATCTTAAGTCAGAGCACACCAGAAATATTATTTATATTCAAACATGAAAGTGTAGTGGCATTTGTCTAGCATGAGACATACTCTATCTTTAAGGGGACAGCTTCATAGTTCGAGCTCAACCTTCACAGTCAAGTCCAACCTTCATGGTCATACACTGATCAGGAGAAACGAGTAGAGGAATATGGAGAAAATTCAATGAGCAAAAGGGGCAAGCTGCATCTTTGAGATGTGAGTGTTAAAGATGAAAGAGGTTTAAGCACATAGGTAGACATGGAAGACAAATCTGAGCAGACAAGTGTCAGGTGATGATGTCAAAGGCATAAGATTGGACTCAAAATACCACTTGAGTACATTATGAAATTTATATGCTGTATGAATTCTGTCATCATCCAATATTTGAATAGAAGTGAATTTTGCTATGCTTTATCCCTTTACCTAATATAACAATTTACCTGATGTCACGCTAAGTGCCTTTTGGCAACCCTGTAAATAACAGCTATTTTGAGAGGGTTTTTGTAGCGCCACCTTTGGGGAAAACCCCGTTAGATACTACATTCATTGGTGAGAATGACCATTATGTCAGATCACATGGTCACAATTGAGGCTCTGGTTGCAATCTGCTATTTAAAGTAAGTAGGTCGTAACTGGGTGGTATTTTCCATTCAACAAAATGGCAGTCTCTGATATCGTTCAGTACTTGAACCAGTAAAATCACAACTAAGAAAGCTTCAATAACTTGGGGAAAGGCTCTGAGACTGAGGTAGAAAGCCATTAGTTTATATAAATTATCAAATTACACTGATTTTGTGATGCAGACGCAAAGAACTTGTAAATTTTGAGTATGGAAATTTGCAGCTGCTGTTAATCGCGTGGCTTCGCTTATTTAACAATGAACGAGTTCTCAAGATTTTAAAGTAAAATACAAAATTTCTTTGTTTAAAAAATTATACAGCTATAACGACCTTATTTTACTCTTAAATCTTTCCATACATAATATATGTGTACCAAAAACATAAAATGGTTAAAATTGCTGTTAAACGTAACATACACTTCTCTACTTAACAGGCCTATGCATACCGGACTGCACTGGGTAATTTTCCTACATGCATATCGAAGGGCTAAAAAGTCATACACTCAAAGGGTTAACTGAATACGTAATTTAGAAAATCGTTGTAGGGGAATTCTTTGTCTCTTCAATTATGTTATTTGATTATAATTTTATATTTTATTCTTTGAAAGGGGCTCATTGTTATTTCTTTCAATACTTTGCTAAGCTATCTGTAAAGTTTCATCTATCCGTCCACACTGGATAATTACATCGGGGGTTATCATTAACTACATACAATGCCTAACTGAAAGGAGGAGGGTTTTAATGTTAAACACCCCTCCTCCTTTCACTGTGTTGATAAAAACCAGATAAAAATGTTTATCTTTCATTTTGTCTTAAATGTTCTTAAAATCATTTTCAGAAGCTGTGATCACTGTCCAATAGACAAGTCAGACTTTACATCATGAAAGTCAGAGACTATGAGTAACAATGGAGTGAAGGACAATATAACCAAAATTTTAAAAGCATACTTGGCAGAAGGGATAGTCTCTCAAGAGAGACTTTACTGTATGTATAGAGTGTGCATAACACTGAACATAAAAAATGACGCACAAGTTTATACAAAGTTAGCCCCCTCCCATCTCCTAACAGTAGATGCAATGAAACCAGCTCCAACTTGCTCCCAAGGACCCAGGAATAATGATTTCAAAACAGCTTGACTGTGCTTATTCTTTTAAACATGCAGAAACCAACACTAATGCCCAAGTCAGGAGTAACAATATTTCTCTTCCACTTTATAGAGATGACTAACAAATATTGATTTCAAATTTGTCATTCCTAAAGTAGATTAATCCCAATGTTCTTGGCTATTTCTGACTCAACAATAGTCACAGATCCTTCTCACAGCTCTTGCTATTTTAATTTGAGTATACCAATATATGAAGCATATCTGGCTTGATACTAGTGTATCACCACAATTTTTCAAATTAATCCTAAACCCAGCTTTCAAATACTTAATGTTGGCCTTTCCAGATTGAATCTGCACATGATATCAGTGTAGAAAAATTATCATATGATAACTTAAAATGAATACAAGTTTTCCATCTAACAGATGGATGTTAGGAGGGGTTTACAGAGCCATAAACTGACCTAAATGGAAAACTTGACCAAGATGTGATGAAGAGCTGAACAAGGTTAAGAGTGTCCTGGGCATAAATAAATTCTTTGGTCGAAAATATGTAGGGGAGGTGGTTAAACTGATTTTAATAGTGTACTACTGAACTGCTACAACTGCATTGCTTTCCTTTTCTGGAACTCCCAGCCAAAGTCCAAACTAATTATTCCCTCCTTCAATTAGTATTGGATAGATAGAAGTGAAACAAATATAATCTTACTCCTTAGTTGTGGCCAACATACAGCTTCCCCTTTTTACAAGGAAACTACCCGGCTGTACATTTTCTGAGATTTGCTTGAAAATTTGACCAAAAAACCTCAGACGTCCAAGGTTTTTCCAAGGTTTACCTAGGAAAACCTCGGACGTCCAAGGTTTTTCCAAGGTCTTCCTAGAAAAACCTCGGACATCATCTCGTACATTAAAAATACACCTAGGAAATACCTTAGAAAACCTTGAACATGAGAACTTAGTACATGTTTAGCTTGGAAAAACCTAGGAAATAAAAGCTTAGTCATTTTTTAGCTCAGAAAAACCTAGGAAAGAAGAACTTTGTCATTTATTAGCTCGGACATAGCTCAGAAATGTGGACTTAGAAAATTTTCAGCTAGGACATGGATGCAGTGTTTTATTTGTGCACTTAAGAGATTTCTGTATATTTATTCAGAACATTTGTTTACAGTTTATTAAAATGAATAATGTTTGTCATCCAAACCAATTACATGTACCAAGTCTACAATTTGAATTAAATAACTTTGAATTATTGTTGATTGATTGATTTGAGATAAACACAATCTCAGTTCAGGCTATGCCAAATAGGAACACAGATTTTGGTTTCTTATTTCATTTACATGTAGATAATAATATCAGACAGCCAAACCAAAATGCATGCTTATGACAAGCTTGCAGGAAGCTTGCTGCAAGCTTACAAGCTAGGTGAACTTGTGCAAGCTAGTAATGGTGATTGCACAAGTTTGCAAGAGGAATTTTTCAAAGTCTGCAAGTTTGCAAAAGGAATTTTTCTAGTCTGCAAGCTTGCAAAAGGAAGTTTTCAGAATCTACAAGCTTGCACAAGCTTGCAAAAGGAATTTTTCAAAGTCTGCAAGCATGCAAAATCTGAAGTTTTTGATGTTAGCTTGCACATGCTTGCAATAATCAGTTTTGAAATTTAAGGGCAGTTCTGCATGAGATCAGTACTTCTTGAAATGTTGAATCTATGTAGTGACTAGATCATATGCTCAGTATAAGAAACTACACTGTCAAATTAAAAGATGCTACTGGTAATCTAGTTTTTATTTATATCATCTTTTCAGTATTGCAAAATGCTAAGAACTTTTATTACTTTTGCTTAGCTGGTACATAAATAAAATATATTATTCCAACATTTCTCTATGTTTGGATTAACTGTGAACATTATTATCATGTCAAAATAAAATGAATTATTTCTTGACCATTTCAAAAAATGAAATATTACTTTTTCTACAAATGTCTTTTTCTCATTTTCAATTTTTAGAAAGATACATGTTAGAGAAAATATTGAGCTTTTTTGCAAAAAATAAATTCTTTATGTGATTGAACACTCAATTAGCTATGCAGTCATTTTGTGAGGTAATGGAAGAGTGGGTAAAGATTACATTTAGTATAATCCTGTAAAACAGTAAGACAGAGCTGGTTGCAAAGTTAATTACAGACTAAATTAATACAGCAAGATATTTGATAACAAGTACTTGTAAATCTATTTATCAATAATGTATGCACCATCAAATATAGTCTCAGTAAATCTTGTAATATTAACTTTTGACATTAAGTTTATGAAAGTACTCTAATATATTTGTTTTAATGACATTCTGCTGCCAGAAGAAAAGAAATAGTTGTCAGTTATTTAATTACTAAATAAAATTTATAAATATATAGTTTTTGTTTTTCTTTGAGAGAGAGAGGTGCATCCCATTCTGCCTGCATTATATGAATAAATGAGCTTTGTGAATTTTGCTTGTTTAAAAAGAAATCAAATAAAAGTATGCAAGGTGAAGTGTGGTTTTCCGCGACAGATTTAATTGGTATCTAGTCATAAAAAGCGGTTACGTCCCTGTTTTCAATATATATATTATTTTTAGCAGACTGGTTTATGAACTGTAAATATACATGTAACATGTTTGAGTAAAAAGAAGACAATAAAACCATTGTAGCATCCCATTCAATATGTCGCAATTTTCAAGGTTGAACTTTCACAATTTACCTAGTTAATTTGGTAAATTTCATTGCCCGCTGAACCATTATATGTGCAGTAACCGATCCCATAATCAGAGAGATAATCTGAAATCACGGAGTTACAATTATTGGTGAGTAAATTCAAAATTGTGTCATATTTTGCCAGTTTTCATGACTAGTTTGCCGGTTGCGTTCTTGCACTTTTACGATTTAAATATGTCAAAATATGACTTTGTAATGTTGCTTCACCCAATGACTGAGATGACAACGCTGCAGATTATTATTTATTGCTACACTTGCCAAATCGATGAAGTGCTATGCTATCAGTTATCGACAATAGGGTTATGATATTTTAAAGTCAAACGTACGCTTAGGAATCTTATTTCATTTATTCTTAGGGTATTTTTCCTCTCGCATATCTAATCAAAACTTGTTCAGAGGTTGTTATATTTAATTCTTTCATCCTCAAAGAAGATGGAAGTTATTTTATTTCAAAATGTCTTAAGGTACGTAATCAGTTTGATAGGATTTTTGTTGTTCAAAACTCAAAGTGCCATTCATCTGATGTGCTGTAGACCTTTCAAAATGAATATAGTAAAACTAAAATTTATGACTCATTAAAGGATGATCTTGAATAACACTTACTGATGATTCCTGGACTTGATACGTGGTTTTGGAATAATGAACTAAAATTGAAATGCTTTTGCCAACAAGGTAAATACTTGTGGTTTTTTTTCCTGATTACATAGTACATTTTCCTGTAATCCATTTCAGTGGATGATACCTGAATCACACAAGAAGCTGCTGAGGATGCAGAATTTTATTCTGAGGATTTTGTTTAGCAGATTGAAGTGATTCAGAGTAATTCTAATGACATTTTTGTTTTCACCTAAAAGTTTATCATCGTGACAGATGAGAGGGAATCTATTTTGACACCATCCTCCCCCCAAATTGATTTCTACATGGAAGTAAATTAGTGTAACATTTCCGAAGCAATACATAACAAAAGTATAAGGAGTTTGCACACACAGATCCCATTCATATGCTATTTTTTTCATCTGATTAAATATTATTAAATGATTTGATGACTTAAGTCTTTTTTATTGTGACAGTAAGATCTCATTTTAATTAATGTTCACCACATATTAACATTTTCATTTTAATATTTGATATTACATACTTTTCGCACATCAAGAGCTAAAAAAATGGAGGTATGTGACCATGTATAAAATAATTCAATTGATGCCATATCAGTTCTTCTGATGCAACTTAGGTCAGCTTTGTTTGCAAAGTTGTGCAATCTTCTAATCAGTGAGTTTTTCACAAGCTTTCCTATTACTAGCTTGCGCAAGCTTGCAATGGGCAAGCTAGCCAGTTTCAAATCCAAGCTTGCTGCAAACTTACAAAACCAGCTTGCCGCAAACTTAAAAATAAGCTTGCATTTTTGTTTTGGGATATGCAGAACTGGCATTTGCTTTAAAGAGCTTTACAATAGCGACTAACATGCTAAATGTGACAAGGAATTGAGCCAGGATGATTTTGAAATTATATAACTCCAAACTGATTAACTTCCAGGTTTTAAGAAGGGACAATGTATAGATCACTGGTGAGAATTGTTGATATTGTTGCCAGATATCCATTTCTATCAAAGATAGCCACATCTTTGCAGAATTTGTTTGGTCCATAAGTAGAATCCTCCTTCAATATCATGAGTTGTGATATCGTGTATATCATCAAAATATTCTAGATGTGTTATAATTCACTGTAAAACAATCAATTATGTGATAAACATTTGTTTATGGAACAAGGACTAATTCAAGACACCACAAAAGCATCATGGTTTGTATATTAATAAAAAATCAAGTCTGCAGTACAACAGTGACATAAGGCAGGCTCCTAGAACGTATTTTTTTTTCACAATTAATGTCTCAAATGGATGCTTGTCTGTAATTTTGCATCTTTTTTACAGTTGAATTTTTCACTGAAGGATAATATGTTATATGTTTTTGTGTTCACATATGCCTGTGCATATGTTCCAGGCTTAATACTTGATTTTTAAAATCACTTATTTAGTGTCAATCCAGATTCTTCACATATTGTATATACTGTATATATTATACATAACAGACAAAAAGCCTCACAGTAGATTAGCTCAGTAACTGAGTTACCTTTCTCTAAATAAATTATTATTATTATTATTTCCCATATTTCTTGCCTTGGATGTCATAATTACAAAGTCTGTATAATTTTTTTAATGTAAAAGAAAAAGAATATGAGAGTCGTGAAATACAGTACTCTGAGCACCTGACCATGATCATTACAAACTTCAAGTTCACAATCATTCAGTAAAAGTTAAGGAAGTGTACTAATTGAAGTGAATGCTGAATATAAATAATTTTTCAGTATATGTTGCATTTGCATTCTTGTTCTAATCCATGTGGATTTTGCCCATTGTGATAAGAATTTTGACCAGCTGCAGAACCATGAAAGTAGTGAAAATATGTTTCATACATACTGTAATTCTGGCATGTAATGTATAGCTTAAACTTTAAATCACACTGTTTTGCCACTTATAATAGAAATAAGATTAGTATGTATTGAAATGGATGAATATTTCAGATCGAAATATAAAATTTGGCACTAAAGGAACATGATGGGCATTCTGGACATTTTTTTAAATTTAATTTGTGACAAACAAAATTAAAAATATAATAATGTAATAATCATTTGCTTCATTATAAATTGTTGATCTTTTGCATTTTTTGCCAGAGGTATCCTAGGAAACCTCGGACGATGTCCTAGGAAACCTCGGACAATGTCCTAGGAAACCTCGGACAATGTCTTAGGAAACCTCGGACGAAGTCCTAGGAAACTTTGAAGTCCTAGGAAACCTCGGACAATGTCCTAGGAAACCTCGGACATCTGAATATAAAAACCTTGGACATATATAAAAAGTTTTTGTCTGTAAATAGTCACTGTAACCTTGGAAAGTAAATAACCAATACTCCGAGGTTTTTCCTAGGAAAATTTGTCCGAGGTTTCCTAGGAAACCTCGGAAAATGTACAGCTGGGTATTGACCAAAGCCAGCTCTTCCCAAAGAAAGGCATGATTGTCCTTCACAATATCTCTCTCCAGAATGGAGACATCAAAATGAGGTACCAATGTCCCAAAACTGGCCACTTGGGAGTGGAGGAAGTAATAGTTATTAGCTGTCCTACAAGATGCATGTGATCACTGATTCCTTCTAAACTTTCTGGGATAAAAAAACAGTATCACTCCTGTTTTGTTGGAGGTGAGAGAGCAGGTCCATTGCCTATTATACCCACCATACCCTGATACCATGGCAATGACATTCATGGCATCACAAAGGGGGGAGGATGACACTTTGCTGTAAAAGGTGGGTCCCACATCCTGTAGAGATTAAAAAGAAAAATCAGGGGCATGTCCATCTGATCCCCATCCCCAGTCAGACAACTCCCTATCCCAACATGGATTAGATAGGAACAGGAGGTTACTGACCTTATCTTACACCCAAACTAATATCAAAATCCAAGGACAGGTGCTCTAAGCTCAGTGAATGATCACTCAAACACAGGTATGGTAACAAAGCTCTTATGGATGAGCTCATATCAGATTTATTCAAGAATGCTTTTCTACCCTTGTAGGTAGGGGTGCATAACTCAACATGGGCCTGACTCAACCTTGATTCAAACTAGCAGGCCACAATGCAAAGTTTTTTAAAATCTATAATAAAAGTATCCTGTAGTTCGCCTCTGTTGAGAGGAATGCACATTTCACTTATCCCTGTAACCAGGACACAGACCTTCAGGAAGCATTGCTCATAACTAATAGACTTGCTCTCAAGAGTTTTATCACTTGGAAGGGTCAAGGATTGATTTACTTGATGGAATTGATTGTTTCATAATGAACTTAGATTTAAGTACTGGTATCACAATTGCTTCATTCGAAGACTGCAATGAGTCATCGAAGACTGCAATGAGTCATCAATTTTCCAAATTTTACTGAAAAAGTTTAGCAGAGCATTTAAAGCTGTGTCAAGTATGGATTTTAAGTTAACAATGGATATTGTCTGGTCTCAATGAATTGCCACAAGCTCTAAGAGTGAAACTTCAACATTTGGATTCTAAAATTTTGAAGGAACTATTCTTTAACACAGTGAAATTTTCAGACTAATTCTCTTGCAAAGAATTCTTTAAGAATGTTTTGAATAATAGTAATAATAATAATAATAATAATAATAATAATAATAATAATAATAATAATAATAATAATAATAATAATAAAAATAATAATAATAAAGACATTATTTAAAGGTAATTCAATTAGTTAACAGAACTAATCTACATTGAGGCCTTTTATCTCTTATATATAATTTATACAGTATATACATTATGACTTGAAGAATCTGGCTTGACACTAAATAATTGATTTTAAAAGTCTTAGTATCAAACCTGGGACACATGTACAGGCATCTGTGAACACAAACATATATATAAAATACAAAATATTGAAAAATTCAACTGTGAAAAACGATAAAATAAATTACAGAAAAGCAGGCTGTATTTATCATGCTAAAACTGTTCAATTGTCTTAATATTTCATCCATTTGAGACGAAAAGAAGAAATGCTAGGAGACTACCTTATGATACTGGGAATGTTATTCCATACCAGTAGACCAGTATATTGAAAACTTTTTTAAAAATTTAAACAATTCCTTCTTTGACTTTGGTATAATGTAATTTTTATTTCATAGGGACCTTAAATTTGGAGTACCATCTGCATCTCTTTGGCGGAAAATACTGCTTAGATGGCTTTTCTGGATACTTAAATATATAAAATTGGCCTTTCTAATAAATATTCTTTCATGTACTGCTAAAACCTTTATATTATTCATTGCATCCTGGAAACTGTCTATACATTAATCTAGAATTAAATGGCAAGCCCTCTTTTGGAGTCTCCAAGGTTTTGTTATGTTTGAATTAAAGGTACATCACAGTAGTCCAAATATGGCTGAATATAACATTTATAAAAGATGACCCTATACTGAAGAGGAATGTAAGTTTTGATTTTCCTCAGTAGCCAAAGATAAGAATCAACCTTTTCTGAAAGGTGTTTAATGTGAATAGACCACAGGGGTCAAGCTAGACTTAAAATAAAGGGAGAAGTGACTTCTTTTGGTCAGAACTGGGAAAAGTGGGAGCTAAACAGTGAGAAGTGGAAGCTAAACCAGGAGAAGTGAGACAAAAAGTCAAAAAAGGACTTCACCCTCTGATTTTTCAGAATGACTGTAGATTACAACTTTGAGATGCCACAGTACTGTAGCCAGTAAGTTCTGGCACTGTTGTAACCCCATGCCAAATGTATTTATGTGGTGTTGATACCAATCAACTTATGGCAACAAAGAAATTCTTGCAGATTCACATGTAAGTTTTAATAGCTAACTGACCAATAACCCTTTTCCAGAGCAAGATATCACTGCTTAATTTCATGTTAGGCCTACTGTGCTACAACAAAAATATATGAAATTCTGTTTTGAAATTTAAAAAAATATGCAAATAGTAATTTGCTTTTAAAAATATGATCAGTGAAGAGCGTCTTTTAATTTATATCTTATTTTTAATAAAGGGATATTTTAACAACAGTATTTGTGTATTTTCTGTATAAAATCAGTTTGAAACCGTAAATAAAATTTTAATGGCGGACACCACTGCATATATGATATACCACTTCATTAAACTGAAAATATGAAATATATATATATATATATATATATATATATATATATATATATATATATATATATATATATATATATATATATAGTAATGAAGCAAATAATATTTAACCAATACATGTCATTATTACCAGTAGGTAGACAAACCATAAATATGCAGAACTTTAAATGGATTTTTGTAACAAAGAGAGAAAGTGTGTATTTTGAGAAAAGCCCTCCATCTAAAAACAGATGTTCTCGCTCTGTGCAAGACCAATTCTTGGATTTTCTGTTGGGGGGTAAAAAAATGGTCCAGTTTAGTTATATATCAACTTTTTCAGTGTGTTGTCTATGAATAGTTACAGTAATGTTTTATCCAGAACAATGAAATCAGGAAGCACAGTATGGTTTGAAGTCACTTGTGCATTTATTCCTATGAACATGTATATGGGGCTGTTTCAAAGAATGCTAGAAATCTTTTTGACTGCAAGTGTACATAAAACTTAAGAAAATAAAATAATTAAGTGGTAGTTAATTAAGCATTTTTACCAACTTGCAATTACAAGACATTAATCTGGTTAATTATATCAGTGACAATTACAATGTATAGATTCAGGTGTGCTTTTTAATGAAAATAGTTGTTATTACTGTAAATATATCCATGTAGCTCCTTTTTACAAATGCCCCTCAAAGAAATTACACTATTGGCCAAAATGAATTTCTGGGATTCCATAATACATGTTAGGTTTATTTTCTTATATTTAATGGCTGAGCAGGAATAACAGTAGATATTTATTTCTAAAGAAAGCCCAATCATACCAAATTTGGCAGCAATAATATTTTTAAACATGTGAATGCAGAATAAAATTCCTTCTCATGCCCTTTGCCCTCGTACCTGAGTCATGGATAGAAAATCATTCAAGTTGTCTGAGAGAATGTAAAGATATAACCATGTCATGGATGAATTCCAACAGTTACATTTTGGAGTCAACACCCAGAATATTAGGAATTTTTGGGCAAAATGGTTATTATGGGAAATTTTTTACATGTGGCTTCAAATGTTTCTAACTTTGTACACTTCATCACTCACTTATTTCTTTGTGGCTTTTTGTTACATGTTTTTCCATAGCAGATAAGCTGAAAACGTACATGTCTGCCATCTTTAATAGTCCTCTACATAAATACAAATTTATACACAGAAACTATTCTGCTTCATCATCTGAGAGATCTTTCACCCCCAAAAAGGAATAGGCTTTTTTTTTTTTTACCCAAGTACAAGCCATCCACAAAGCTTAAGCCAAGTCTATGATGTACATTGTCAATCAAAGTGATCTTGACCTTTAGCTCATACATACACAAGAGAGGGAGGCAATCAAAACCCACTGTATTGAAGGTCTTCTACTACCACATGCCAGGCAGACAAAGAAAACCCACTGTATTGAAGGTCTTCTACTACCACATGCCAGGCAGGCAAAGAAAACCCACTGTATTGAAGGTCTTCTACTACCACATGCCAGGCAGGCAAAGAAAACCCACTGTATTGAAGGTCTTCTACTACCACATGCCAGGCAGACAAAGAAAACCCACAGTATTGAAGGTCTTCTACTACCACATGCCAGGCAGACAAAGAAAACCCACAGTATTGAAGGTCTTCTACTACCACATGCCAGGCAGGCAAAGAAAACCCACTGTATTGAAGGTCTTCTACTACCACATGCCAGGCAGGCAAAGAAAACCCACTGAATTGAAGGTCTTCTACTACCACATGCCAGGCAGGCAAAGAAAACCCACTGAATTGAAGGTCTTCTACTACACATGCTGTATTGTAGTTGAAATATACCGCCTATGAACATTACAAGAATTTTACATTAAACTTAAAAAACCAAATACTTTAATTTTACATGTTATACCAACACATAGGCACCAGCCAGAATCAGTCTAACAGTACAACAAGAAGTGTGATGAATGCATGGCAGGTCCACAGTTCAGGAACAAATAATTTGTATATACAACAAGCTGTTTAATGATTATTGCTGGAATACAGTTGAGTTTAATGCCAAACATGGAATGTTTTTTGAAGTGTTATAATTAATGAAGGAATAAAAAAAGACGTAGCCAGAGCAGCTTCTGAGCCTTTCAAGAAAATCGCAGCCCTACCAAACCTATCAAGATCTTGTCAATAAAGATCTAACAAAATATAATTCATCCTTACTTGAAAAAATGCATTAATAAGTCAAGAAGCGTGACACAAGATTGATGAAGCAAATGTAAACATTGTGGTTCAATTAGGCACAACATTTTGTTAACATTTACTTGAACTTTAATTACCTACAAGTACAGTTTCACAAACTGCAGTTCCAAACCCTGTGGAGTTCAATTGCTTCTTGCTATCTCTCAACAGATTCCATAAAAAAAAAACAACTAAATTTCATTTGGGCCACAGTGATGGCAATCATCTTTCCTGCCATGTACCATACTCAAATCAACACATGACATCCAATAAACATAAGTGTTGCCATTCCTGCACCACCACCCCTAGAATCTGAATATTCCATTTTATTCTTCTGTACTATTTACAAATTTTTAAGAAGTTTATGGTCCTGAAATATATCTCTTGATGGATGCCATTTTTAAAACAAATAAGCAACAGCTCTATCATATACATGTTTTGCATCATAAAATATTGCAGCTTAATTCATCTGAGCTACTTTTGTACCATCAAACTGATCTGGTTTCCTGACCAACTCCTTTAAATTTAATGTGAAACCTTGATGTAAATCAAGCATGGACAAGCCAATATCATAATTCTAGCATAATTATATATCCTTCAACTTTTATTCCTAAAGTCCTTATTTTAAGGTCATTTCCATAAGATGGCCAAATCCTATGGGCTGGCAGTTCTGAAACTGACCATTGCCAGAAAGGAGATAAGATGGGACACAGACCATAAATAAATTATTTCAGTAGACTCAAAGTAAGCACTTTGATCTTTTTTGTTTAATTTTTGCTTAATTCAAGATGTTTTAAAAGGAATCTTTACAAGATAAAACACTCTTCCATTTATTAACCTTCAATATATTGACTGGTGAATTATTGTAAAATAATAATATAAAAGCAATGTATGTTCAAAACTTCTTTTATTATACTATGAAGAGATTACACGTCTATAAAATGCACTTGTTTATCTTATATCCCTTTGAAAATTGTAGAATTTATGCTGATATAAATTCTGCTGGTTTAGATCTAGTGATCAAATTTAACAAACATTGGTTTTAGACCTTGGTTGTCTAATATATATATGTTCATAGATCAATAGCTTCCTTCCTTACCACAAGTGCAAGCCATCCACAATGTCTGGTTGATGTATGTCAGGTAAAAGTAATGTTTTGTGTGGAAACCACTTTGTTTCCAGTCTTTGTGGCCTAACCTACAACTTTTCAACTCCAAAAAAATACAAAATATCCACAAAATTTGGCAACCACAGACTATGGAAAACTCTAATTTTTATACAGACACCATCAAATTCAGCAAGCCTAACCTTTGAACTTCTGAGCCCAAACTTGATAGGCTTTTTTCCTTATTGTAAGTGCAAGCTATCCAAAGTTTGGTAGTTTGTAAAGAACTTGAGTATTCCTTATTAGCGTTTACAATCAGTGACCTTGATGCTGGAGCTTTTAAGCCTTAAATTCTAAGAAGTGCAAACCATCCACAAATTTAATACCTGCAGATAGTGAGTGGACTAAATTTATAATTGTGCAGAAACTAAACTGGCAAACAATGGACATACAAGTACACAGATGGACATAACATAATGTGCTCCATCTTATGAAGGTGTATACAAATCTACATTATATCAAGTTAATGCACAATAGAATTACTTTTTTTATTTTTTATTTTTATGAAAAAGTTGCCTTTTTGTAATAGAAGTAACAGTAGTAGTAGTTGCGTTTTGGGACAAAAAAAAGAACAATTTCAGAACATGTCCTAAATACAACAGAGAGGATCTGAAGTCCAAAATTGATTCTGTTTATTTATCAAACATAATATAACTTTGGTCTGTTTATCGATTCTATTACCTATCTGTGTGTGATGCTATACAACAAAATGTTCTATGTGTATGGTACATTTAGTTCATTTTACATCAAATGAAAGATTCTGTCTAAAGAAAAGGAATCATCTGGAAAATATTTAGCAAGCAGACTCAAGTTAACAAATCAAACTATTAAAAGAACTACATTTCCTTTTCAATCAAATGTCGTGAAACAGAATGTCATAAAAAATGCTTCAGTGAATCCTTTGCAAATTTGTCCAAAAAGTCATTTAGCACTTAACACTAGACCACATAACTAATCTACACAGGCAAAAACCTATCACAAGTGCCAGGTTCAATTTCAGCTATTAAAAGCACAAAATGGATACACACACATACATACACTGGAAAATCCAATACCTATCAGAATGTAAAATTAGCTTTTACTAACCAACAGGATAAACAAAGTAAAATTTTGACTGATCTTGCTTAAATTTCATTGATACTGCTAAAATCAAACAGAATTATTCATTAACTCAAACAATAACCAACAAGACTCATAAATGAACTACCCCTTGAACAGTCATATTTTTCCATTTGGTCTGTTATCTGGTTAAAAAGATCATAATTTCATTTCAATTAAGAATTTTTTGTACCCTATAATGAAAGAGAAAATAATATTCTGGTCAGAAAGAAAATCCCAGTCCCAGGACACACACACCCTGGTGTTTCCTTGAACAAAGTACTTTACTTCAATTGCCTGTAGAAATTTTCTTCCAAAAGCTCAAACAGAACAATACAAATAGTGTCCTCATTCATGTTCTTTTCATACAAGACGAGAGCAAAATGAGGTAAGTTAATATTTATTGAAGTTGGTTTATGTGTAAATTGTATAGTTCAACTCTGTCAATCAATATGCTCTATCTGTTGTTGTGTAGTCCAGCATACACAGGCATCTTCAGAAAGAAATGCAGATCAATGTCTAATTCTACTAATCTTATTGGCTAGCCAAGTCAGGCTCGTGATGGATCTTTGGCTCTCTTGTGTTATCAGAGGTATTATGAATCAGGTCAAATTGGGACAAACATGGGTTGTGGAGACAACTGGTGTCTTTGAGTAACTTGCACTGGGATTCTTGCCTAAAACCAAGTACATGTTCGGTGTCTCAAGGTGTGCAAGCCCTAACAACTTGAGTTAATCTTCGAACAATGTGGTACATCACATTTAGCAGTTCCACATTCTTTGTTCTCATTCAATTTGAGGGATTGTTCTCAGCTTGGCCAATATTGCAAATTTTAATTTGTTGTCCTTACTGTCGAAAAAATATATCTGCCAATTTTTTTAGGCAGCATACTTTTTGGCTGTTTAATTTGTACATGTCAAGTATTTGGTGTGGAGAAAGGGATCCCATAAGGAAGCCACACACTTGCATACACAATGCACTGGACTATGTTACATAAACAAATCCTTACATACTATCAAAAATGCAACTTTATCATGGGTAAAGTTACATGTGTGTTCATCAGCTCATCCTAAGAATAAGTTAACAAAAATAACAGCATTTTAGATTTTGTGCAAATTCATCAGACAACATAGTCACTGAACTTGATGTTATACCTGACAGCCAAACATCATCTACATGTAGGGATGGTAGTCTTCCGGTAAACATAAAAAGTTAAATACCTATATGTAGAGTGTGTACAAATCCAACAAAGGTGAGGTGCAAGTAAACTTACGTTAAATCCCAGCACAGCCACACTGTGGAGAAATGTCCCCAACCAAGCTTCCGCACAATATGGTAACGATTGTTGAACAAGTCTCCAATCTTCACGGGATGATAGCCACCTGCAAAATCAGGGAGATGGAGCACTGCATGGCATCTGATGTAGCAAGCCCTAATCTAAGCATATTGCTATCAAAATGCCAGAACTCTTTAACTGCAAGACCAACATAAAAGCTGCTGGAGATATATTTGTCAGCTTTCCATTATTATTTTAATTACTGTTACTCTCTTTAAAAAAAAAAAGTTACCATCATCAGTTTGTGGAATAGGACTGTTGGAGGGATTTAATTATTGTCTGAACAAAGCAGAATCTGTCAAGCTCCAGGTCATATAACAATAACAAAAGTACTACAAATATATACCTGCCTTGTGACTTTTTCCCTCTTTAAGTAAAAAGACTTTACTGGTATGTCAAGATATCAACCTGGGTAAAGTTTCATCAAAATCTTTATATAGGTTAAAGGTGACAGCCTGAATAAAGAAACAGGCCACAGACTTACATTAGTCACTTATTAACCTTGACTCTGAGGGTATAACTGAATCTGGTATAACTTTCAAGTACTGATATATATAGCAGGTTAAAGTTTGTTTAAAATATCTTCATTTGTTTAAAAAACATATAATATGGATATAGGTCACAGATTTGTTGTTTTGCTTTCCATGGCCTTCACTTTCAGTCAGGGGATATGGCTGTTTTTTTTTCTGTTGGTTCTAATAATAATAATTTAAACACAATATTGGCAACAGTATGCCTAGGAAATGGGAGATACTCTAAGGGCCTTTCCCAAGGACAAGCAGACCTGGCTGACCTATGCATGTAATCAAACATACAACCCTTGGATTAAATGTCTTCAGCTCTGCCAACTTGGCTAATGTGGCTTATTACACCTATGGTATGCAATACAGTCTGTTCATGTTATATAAGTGTTACTTTTACCAAAGTATCTTCAGTGATTCAGATAATTATACTCCTGAGCAGATTATGTCAGGGTTACATTTTCCCATGCTAAGACGTCACCCTGAAGCAGTGGATGCATCTATGGTATGCAAAAAGCAAACCAGTTATGTTATATAACTGGCTAAAGATTCAGGAAAATATCACTAATTACATGACTTACCCTCAGGATAACTATAGAAATCATTAAATTACAATTTCTTAACCATGAACTTAATGCAGGAAATATTTATATGGTATGCATCAGCTAGATTTTCATTTTTACAGCAACTGTAGACACAGCCTGATTATTTTCAAATCTTCTTCCAAGTAAGGCCATCTTGCTTTCAGTCCCTATCCTGCATATTTTCTTGGATTTATTTTCTCCTGTATTCTCCATTTCTGAACCGATATTTCAACCACCAGATCTTCTCAAGCATCTGCTCTGTTGCTTGTTTTAAATACTCTTTGCAACAACTTTAGTTCGGAATCAGCAGCATACGATTTATGCATAGGTCTGGTCAGTGGTCACTTATTTTTATGAAAAATGACTTTTTAGTATCTTTTAGTTATGTTAATGTATGAATATAAATACAAAGAATTAAACAAAACCTATCACTTTTTAGAATCGTTGTTGTTGTTGTTGGGCTTAACGCCATTTTTCAGCACACGATAGGCTATTCATGGCTGCCAGTATTAATGGTGGAGGAAGAAACTGGGAAATCACCGGAAACAACCCAGGAGAAGCTACTGGCAAGCTTTCTCACATATCCACATTCGAGGAATCCTAGACTCAACCCACACAGACAGAGGTGAGATGGCAGTGATCCATAACAGACAGCACTTTAGACCACTTGGTCACTGGGGACCCCCTTTTTAGAATTAAACAAAACCTATCACATTTTATCTAATTTTCACACTTGTACAGAAGTCTAAATTTATCTAAATAAAAAGAATTAAACAAAACCTACGATATTTTTAATTGAATTTTAACACCTATACAGAAGTCTTATTTAAAGTAATAAAAAATTACTGATATTATATTTCATGCTGATTCATTAGCTGTAATTTGCAAAAAAATTTAGCTTCCTTAATAAATATATGAAAATTTCATGCTTGCTACACATACTGTGATATGCAGTAAATGTATATGTACAGACACTATATAAACAGACACTAAAATGTCCCTTAACTACAAGGCTAACACTTAGAACTATTTTCTGACCTGGGAACAGGGATTAATTCAGCCACTGGCCCAATGGCTCATGAGTTTTGATAATCAGTTAATATTGTCACAAAACCAATGGGCCAATTACATTTTCCAAAGAAATTGTTAAATTATACTGTGAGGGCAGTTGACATTCTGCAATGGAAAAATCTGCATAAAGTTAACCCCTTAAGAAGAAAAACTACCTACTGCTATTTTATCAGAAATTATGTAATTTTGAAATGACAGTAAACCTAAAGCTCTTTTCTACTGCTGTTTGATGTACAGTGTTTGTGAACATAATGAATTGGATAAAGAGTTTTAATTTATGTTTGAAGCAAATTGATTAAGATGCATTTGAAAAGACAAGGTCAATAGAAAAGATTATATCTTTTATTAAGTATTCTTTGTACACCAGTGTAAACAAACATGCATTTGAATGACAAAACTTATTGTTTATTTTGTACCATGACTACCATAAACAAAGAGCCACTACAAACCATGATAAACACTGAGATCATTCTTCAATCTGACACAAGGCAAAATGTACACTTTATCTGCATCAATGGCAAAAATGAATGCCATTCATTAAGATCGGTGAATCAGGTGCTTGGAAATTGCCTGTAACACATATAAACTGTTTGTAACAGGTGATATAAATAAATTCATTTTAATTAAATTTATAGGTTGTTGACTTTCAGTAAGTTATAAAACTATATCCAGCAAGTGTTATTTCAACAGTGTGCCAAACTGAACAAATGGTTGGGGGTGGGGTAGAATTGCAGAAATGCAACTTGATGGTAGAGTTATTGCTACTGCACATCAACCCCAAACAATGGACTAGTTTTTACATCTTTGTACTACTGCCTATGAATTTCCTGGGCTTGGAAGTAAATTGTTTCAAAGAGCTTTAAAAAATTTGGCTCATTCAGGTAACAGAATAGGTCTAGACAGCAGTCACAACAAAGAAAGAATTTTTTTGTTTTTGTTGGTTTTAAGGATACTCTTGGCTATATCATGCCAAGAAAATGGGAGATATGTTCCTTTCCCAGACACCATGGCATGGAAGGGTATCAAACCCAGGACCCTTGGATTATAAGTTTGATGCTCTACCAAATGAGCAGAGAATTTAGCAGTATTTGTAAATTGGACATGAACTGATGGATATACAATATGTACCATACACTGGTAAATATAGTATACACCATATTAGCAGATCAAATAATAAACTGTCAAATCATGATTGGTTAACTACATTGAACTGCTGTTGTGGGCCAATAGGCATTTCCATTGCACTCCAAATACTGTATGTGGCAATGGTCATTATTATGGTATCCAGGGATTACTGAAGTCACCGATCAATGTGTATGATGTCACATGAAAACAGTGGTTAGCCTGCTAAACATAATAGCCAAAGATCCTACAAAAAAATAAGCCTACATGGTCCAATATGTGTCCTTAGACCAGGTACTTTACCCAACTATCTTGCACTAAAATAAAATAACGGATGTGCTGCTATCCTGTGCAGTAAAACATCAAAACATTAGCTGCTACATTTTCAATTAATATTACTGTTGCTGACTTCTTTTTTTGACCACATGTAAAGGATCAAATAACAGTTGTAGAAATATACTGTGAACAGATAGGTACAAATCTTCTTGAAGTATTTAATGTCATGATTTAATTTGGTTGTATTTTGAGAGTAATGTCAGCACTATAGCTATATCACAAGGATGAAAGAGAATCTAGGTGATTTTCCACCAGCACACAGAGGCCCCTGACACCTGGAAAGCCTATGCAACTATCAAAATCATAATCTAAGTGATTTTCCACCAGCACACAGAGGTCCCTGACCCTGGCAAGCCTATGCAACTACCAAAATCTTCTGAGGCACCTGACATTGGCTGGCCTAGGCAGGTACCAAACTCAGGATCATTTTGATTAAGATTTGGACACTTCACCACAAAGGCTTAATTAACAATGAAATGTACACCTGAACAAAGAAGCACGCTGGTTTATCTAATATTTGGAAGTTTTAGCAAATAATTTTTACATCAATTATTTGGGGAAATATCCTAGAGGCAGTGAATTTTCTTCAATTATAACTTTCAATGACAATGGCAAACTTGTTGCTTGGAACAGATGGAAACAACTGATAGAAATTAAAATTTGGTTCAAAATTTACCAGTATATAAATATATGTACTTTGTAGCAATGAGGCAAATGATTTTTGTTATCAGATTAAAGCTCTCATCCAAGAGACTGAGCAACACTTCTTGCAACTTCAGAAATGTATTTAATTCAGTCTGAAATGCTTGACAATTTTGACATTTTTCTAAAAAAAAAGTCAATAGAGTGGTAACAAGCTCAGTGAATAACATGCAAGATGACTCAATTACACTTAATCCCATAAGTGACTCATGAGTCCATGAGAGGACATTGATCATCTGACTGATTAGAACCACATTGATATGAGCAAAACTGAAAAGAATATACCAAACATACAGCATAAATGACAATTTTTTGCACAAAAGTGATGCCGCTATCATTCTTTTGCCATTCATGGACAAAATGTTTTGCAGATTAGGATACAACTTTGCAGAGGCAAGGTGTTGTAGACTATTTCCCACATTTTGCAAGTTTAACTGGACTGCTAGTTTCAAGACAATGGATGATGAAATCTGCCCCTCAATGTAGAACCCCAGAAAGGATGGACTTAAACAAGTGAAATACTCAAAAACTGTCCTAACTAAAAGGAAAATGTCACATAGGAATACCATATTTATATGATCACAAAAATATTAATTGTATGAAGATGGGGACTATAAAGAATGAGAAGGGTATGATGAAACCAGGTTTTCTGGGAACACGCCCTTCAACCAAATTGAGTTTGCTGTCAACCTGTCTTCTTTGCCTTCTGGGCAAGATTAGGTTTTCTCTTATCTCCCACATTGGTTCATTGTCTCTGTAGCAACACACCTGATGATGATGATATATAAAGTTTCATATATAATGATGCAAAACTAATACATCAGAAAGGAATGTGTAATGGAAAATTTAAAACATCCATAAACCTGAACCCTGGGCCCCAAATGTGATATGCAATACATCTTCTAATTAATATATATGCCAGCTTTCATACTTTAAGCTCAAAATATGTGCAGAAATGTGACATGACCTTTAACACAGAACCCCTAATGTGATGTGATATGTGACACTTTATAATGATGCTGATCTGTGTGTGTGTGTGTGTGTGTGTGTGTGTGTGTGTGTATATATATATATATATATATATATATATATATATATATATATATATATATATATATATATATATATTGCCAGATTGAAACACAAATACCACATCCAAAGCCTTTTGCAAAACATTCAAGCATATTTATTAAGAAAAATAGGGAATTTTATATTTTAAAAAAACTGGCAAATAACAATGGAAAGCAATTTTTATCATTTCATAAAAGTATCATAAGCAATGTTGTTTCAGTTGCATGAACATACATTGGTACATCAATGAAATACCATAACTCTATAATCTGATGTGAATTGTTGCCAGCCAAACCAGTCTGAGATTTTGTATAAACAAACATATTAAATAAGGCTAAAACAATGCAAAATGTTGAATCCTTAGTGCATCTAAGACAATGACTGATGGTAATATGTAATTTGTACAAGGCAAGTAAATTATACTTGTCTTGCATCAATTCACTAATGCAACAATACACCTGACACTAAACCTGCTAATATGCCACTTGTCTAATTCAATGAGCATGCTGAAAAAGTGACTTGCCCTTCCTCATCCACAACCTTTAAAAAGAATATGGCCATGTGCAGCATTGGTAACATGTGATCAAGTAAAAAACTTAAAGAACATTTTTGTGATAATGATCTGTTCCACTTCAAAAACTGCAAATCTTGTCAGCAAATGTCAGCTGCATGTATACATTCTTATTTTTGAGCCTAATTAGTCTATATATGTAGGATATTTTCATATTTTGAGTAAATACTATAAAATATTTTACTGGTGAAGTGGAAACATTATAGTCACCAGTGGTAAAACCACTCAATACAAAATGTTTCTGCTTCATGACTAAAATATTTCAACATGTCTACAAAAGAAAAATCTTTATTAAATATTTTTAAAGGCAACATCCTTCAATTTGCACTGATACTAGTTTTTCCATTCTTTGTAAATATGATTAATGGTAACATTACTACATTGCTAAACAAAGTTCTGACATTTTACACAAAAATTTTTGACAACTTTAAATTGCAAATATAATGCTTCAAATGGTATATTTTTTTCAAGTAACTGTTTTTATGCAAAAATATACAGACTTTGATACAGTGAATGCTGCAGGGATGATACTGTAATCACAAGATGAAAGGACCAACAGACTTGATAGTGCAACATCATCAAGAACAAATTTTAATGACTGAGCTTAGTTTAATGGAGTTTGGTTTCTACTTCTGTCTATTTCTGCATTCATATGTGAATTATTGTGTGAGAGCATTGCTGTAGACTGTAAGGGTGCAAATTTCTGTCAATCTTTAGAGAACATTAATTTGGGCAGGTGAACAATTAATTAAATTTATGGGAGACTGATGCCTGTTAAATCATTAATGTCTGTCTGTGTTGTGGAAAGTGATTGTTAATTAAGCCTTCATTAATGTCTTTGTTGTGGAAAGTGATTGTTAATTAAGCCTTCCTTTATTTACCAGTGATGCTAGAAGTAGAAGATTAACTTTGATACAGTAAAACCTGTTATGAGAGACAGCCACTTTTGCCATAAAAAGTGGTATCTCAAGACAGGTGGTCTTTCATAGCAGGTTTGTACAAAAATATGAGTTTCCAAGCTCTAATTTCAGAACAATTGCAAGAAAAATAACCACAATCACTGTGTGTGTATGTGTAAGTGTTTGTGTGTGTGTGTGTGTATATATATATATATATATATATATATATATATATATATATATATATATATATATATATATATAGAGAGAGAGAGAGAGAGAGAGAGAGAGAGAGAGAGTTGTTGCTAAAATAATGTATGCATTCATCTAAAACAAAATTATATTGTAATAAAGATATACTTCTATCATTAAACATGAAATCATATTTACATTTGAAGATCACATATTTTAGCATATGAAATCATTTCTGAATTACTAGCTTTCATGTATAACAACCTAAATTTGTTTTAAAGACATTTAAACTGCTTTTTGTGAGTGGCCTTCTTTAGTTACAATATTTATTTCCTCCAGTCTTAAAATTTGGATTTTTTTAGTTGGAGGTTTGTCCATTGTTATTAAAATTCTAGACGTTAAAATTATTAGCACTCAGTTTTAACATCGAACATAAAGACTGGATGTGAGAAAATATTAAAAATCTATACTTGTGCATTGCATATCTAACAATTAATCAAAAAGAAACAATTATCTTATCCATTAACAGGACCATTTACTCAGTGACAAAAGTCAATGGCTTCATTCAAAGATAACATACAGGGATTAACTCTGTAAGTGTGTAAACCAGTCCCACCAGCTTAAATTGACAGTTTTGGGATTGGGATGGCATCACTTAACATGAGGAGGGAGAGGGGAACACACATCACAAGTCTTGAGTACTATGAATCGAATCCTGCAAATGATTCTCTCTTGCTGATTTAACCCACTGTATCCGGAATACCACTATGGGCTTAATATCTCATTTTATCCTGAAAACGTGTGGTTGTAGTATCACTTTTTATTCAGAATACAACTACAATTGTACTCTACTATTTATGTTTGTATCGTCTCTAGAAACACGTCATTCATCACAAATACTTGTGTACTTCTTCACCAACAACTGGAAATGGTTAAAGTACGCATGTGCAGTGAAGTTCTAAAAAATACACATGGTTGGGAAAGAAACTTGGTTTTAAAATCGATCAATAAAATGAAGACAACTTAAGAAAATAAATTGGGATATTGATAGCTAAAGTAGCAATATTGAAGTTGACGACTTGGGCAATTCTGATGATAAAATTGGCTTAAATGATGGGTTAGATATGAATCAAGTTGAGGAAAGATATGATGTATTGCTGCATGTACGTTTTGACAGATTTAGAGAATGAAGGTGACTTTGAAGGCTTTTAAAAGGAATAGGTCCAGGATGATTTTCTCCTCAGTTGCAGCCAGTTTAAATTGATAGAAGGGGCAACTGTTCAACACCCTGAAGAAGCTGATGCACAACATTACTTTGAATTGTTTTTGGATGATTTAATTTGGACAAAACGAACCATTACAGAACAGGAGTGTAAAAAGAGACACACACATTCTAAAGTCACCAAGATGGATGCCAAATGGTTCCAAGTATTTTGTTTGGACCAAAATACTAGAAATAGAATTATCTTTATATTTTATTCCCATGCTATTTGGAACATTTCATTCATCTTCATGAAAAACGATTCAGTGTACATCAGAGCAATGTTTTAAAAAAAAAATTCTTTTTTTTCACATCATATTTCAAACTTTAGCTGTGAGCATATACAAAGGTAAATTTTAAAACATACATCTGTGCTGCAAATTTTATTACCTTTACAGAGATACATAGTTTCATATTCTTTAAAAAAAGATAACAATGTTACAACATTTTTAGTAAACATGGTGATGGTGATAACAATTTCTGTTATTGCTGCTGTATGAGGCAGGAACCAGGCACTGCAGTTGAAATTGGTATACAGGATAAAATGGTTCAGTAGACAATGACCTTATCCATCCCCAGTAGAGAGTCAAAATATGCAACCATGACCTTTACTTTGACACTTCAACGAATTTCATGACATGTACATTAGCATGGTTTACTGACTAACATCTATCACTGGTAGCAACAATCCCTTAGTAAATATTCTTTTGATATTTGTTTTTCATCAGAACACTGGATACTTGTTGCAATAATACATAGGTCACTGGTGTCTGTCAGTTCTCTGATATGCCAGGTCCTACAAAGACTGGGAGGCAGGTTAATTATAGGAATAATTAGTCTGGTTCCCTGCTTTGTATGCTTTCTGATTTCCTCACCCCTATACAAATAACAGAGAAGACAAGAACATTAAGCAGGGAACCAGACTAGGAAATAATCTCCATATACTTTAGTCTGGTTTATGACAGAAACTATAAATACTACAAGCCTAGCAAAAACAAAAGAGATTGATAGGTAGCCTATTTTTTTATATTTGGAACGGTATGAGCAGTCCTTCTTAGAGATTAAAAAAAGGTTGGTGGAGTTTATCTTTTTGTGATTCGGTCATTCATAGCAGTATTGAAATGCACATTTTGCCAAGATATGGTCACTTTCAGCAGGTGGTCACTCACAGCAGAGCCTTTAGATAAAAAACTGATCTGTGCATTATGATTGTTGTCGTACACATCAAGTGGTCACTCATAACAGAGGTAGTTTGAGACAGTTTTTACTGTATTTGTATCAAACATGTCAAAAGTTGAAATTGTCCAGGATCAGAGGTACTCTGGAGGTCAGGCACCTCAGGCATCATAATTGAGGCACCTAGTAATAAATGGCAATGTATATATTTAATCAGGATTGGTTACATTAATTAAGGGGTGAGGTTCCCACAAGAAATTTTTTTGTTTAAATATGCCCCATTGCTAAAATTTATTCCATCTACATTTTTCTGCAAGAGAAAAAGTATAGAAAACTGTTTGAATTTAGAAGAAATTCTCTTGTAGAAATCAATTATCCAAGGAATCTGCTGTCTGGAAAGTCGATATTCACAATTCTGGCAGTAGAAGCTAGCAAAGCTTGAAAACTCAAGAGAAATAGCTCCAGTGATGTATCCACGTACCTACTTATTCAATTATCTACGTACTTACATATGCACCTATCCACACAAAGTTAGAGGGTCGAAAAAGGCAATAGAGATTGGAGAAAAAAGTGAAAAGGACGAAATGCAGCCACAGTGAAGCTAGAATGAACCAGAAATAAGCAGGTTAAGAAGTCATACAAGGCAATGACTTCAATTGTTCACTGGATTCAATGATAAACTAATTCTATCATTTAAAACTGATTGGCTATGTATATAAGTATAATTGTGTTTTTGAAATTCGGTGAATGATTTATTTAAAAATCAAATGTATCTTCCTAATGTAATGTATTATAACAATTGTTATGTGATTGATTGGCTCGTGTCTTTTTGTTTATATCTGCTCAGATCTCTATTCCACCTATAAGTTTCACACTTTACATTAATATTTTCTCGATCCAGGCAATAACACTGAGGTGATCTACCTCTAGATAATGATAACCCAATAATGGAGACACCTTGAAAGAAGGTACAATTTATCAAACAAATCAACCCAAACAACTCACTACCTCAAAGTCTATTTCTTTAATAAACACTGCATCCAAATTGAGACAGTTACTTAATTCCAGTTTGCAATCAACAAGAATATGATTATGATTGTGGTAACAGTTAAAACCACTACTTGAACAATTTATAACTATATGTAATCAAGAGTGTTGTTAATGATTGTAACAGGTATCGATTGTATTAGTTCTATGTGAGTGAAATAATACAGAATAGTAACAAGCCATACAAGTTCTGACAATAACAATATCCATGATTTGTTTTGAAAACTATTTTAAAAAAGATAATAATTGAAGCCTATTTATGTTATTGTTTGGAGATCATTTTTAGGCATTCTACTGAATTCATCAGTAATATCTACTAGTGGGTCGTGTCAACCCATTTTAAGAGGAAGAAAGAGAGAATGTGAGTCATGTTGTATGAGACACTTTGCTAACAATTCATGCATGTTTAAAATGTCTTCTGATAGAATTAGTATTTCAAAATACTTTGGGTAATGTCAATACGTCATTATTACGACTTTTTTCTAAAAGAAAAGAGACTACCTTAGCCATTGTCTTACGGTCAAATTTGTGGTTACTTCAGACAGAACCTTGCCAGGGTGATAAGCAACTGTTTTGCAAACAGCAGTAATGTCACTGGTCAGCTTAGGCTTATAGACCTGAAACCTGACATTATAACACATCAGTGATACTACCCCCAGACTGTTTTCAAAGAGACCACCGGTATCAAATCATAACTAAGACAGCCAAATTTTGGGGTGGGTTTCTCATGCAGCCAGACATTATTCTGTTAAATGCATTATGAACAGATCAGCGCATGTCTGGACATTGGCAAGAACAGATCAAAAGGAAAATGAAGAGACGCTAGACTGCACTCAAAGTCCCAAAGTTGTGTGCTCATTAAAGGGAGTGGAAATAAAGGAGATCTAGGAACTTCAGACAAGATTGGAACAAAGGCTCCTGAGGAAGTTTTCCGGGTTGGATAGGGTGTCACCCAAAGAAAGAGGAGACTAGGGGAACAAATGTAATTAGGCAGTTGTGCCAAAGCGCAAGGTCAGGAGACAGAACAAGAGAACAGGAAAAGTACAGACAAGTAGGCAGGGATAAATGAAACAAGAGTACCAGAAGTACCAACAAGGAGGCCAGGAAAATGGAAACAAAGGTACTAGAAGTACCAAAAGGAATACAAGGTGGAAATTGCAGAAGAGTAACATAGAAGGAACATGGGAAGGAAACGCACTTGCCTTTAATTTCACATAATGAAATAATTGGAAATTTGGATAGGTCTTGCATTGATTGGAAGCAATTGCATTGAAAAAATGGTCCTGTAATTGTTGAATATCAAGATATAGTTTATTAAATTGTTATACCTTTTGCCTTTTCATTTTTATATTTTATACACCTAGACAGTTGGCTTTGCTCCCTGGGGGCTCGGAGCTATTTAACCTTTTACCTGTCCATCCTTCTCTGGGGATAATAATAATTCTGTAGGGTGTCACTGACTGCATGTTTTTGATTTTCAGCCTTATCACTATAATGTCTGCACTGTGGCAATTTATAGTTATATCTAGCACTGGGGTCATCATGCCACAGACATGTAGCATGCTGTCCCACCCAACACATTATCCTAAAACCAGGCCAACCAGTCCTAACACTAACCTCTTAATGCTGAGTGAGACAGCTATTTTATAAGCCTTTGCTATGACTCCAAGAAACAAAAAAAAAAAGAACACAGGAAAAATGTAACAGCCTAAATATGGACATAGTGGTCTGAATAACATACACAAGTTGGAAAAGAAAGCAGTCCCATCAATTGATGATAAAGTGGCACAGACACTGGCAGTATCATTTACTCAATATATATTTCAAGATCTCATTATCAAATATTAATTAACTGTTATTGGGTAGATATCCCATTATTTTCTATTGTAAGATTTATGTTAACACACCACAATGGGGTGACAGATTGGAAAGACCCTGGAGTATGTCCCAGTGGAGTCCTAGTCTGATAGGTGTTAACACTTGTCACAGTCATATCTTAGAAATACAAGACAAACTATTTAAAATTATCTAAAATCATCCCTATCTCCTTGGCCTATTTCCAACTATAAACCCAAAATTACAATTTTAACACAACCCAAAACAACTATGACTGACCCAAGCTATATGTATAATGGATCTAAAACTGCAGTCACACAGCCCAATGCTAATGTATGTGGATGATGTCACTCCTGACATCTTAATTCTGATGCCAATTTACATACACACATTCTTCAAACCAATAGTAGAGAATCAATTTGGCTACATAATTAGAAAATTACATACCTTTGACATAATCATTTGGATCCTCCTGCTCATCGTCATCTGACCCAAGAATCTCCTCCTCTTCTCCATAAATTGGTTCTGATTTTTGTGGGTCAGACCTGAAACAGACCAAAATGAAATCACAGGGTTAAGGAGGTTAAAAATAGTTAAAAATATTAATCATGACTCTGGAATACAGTGTACACAACTGAAGAACTGAAGTCAATTATTAAGGGTTTCTCTGACATCTCTGAGATAAAATTCATGAGTTTTATGAACCCCTTAAAATTCTGATACATGATCCTACTGCTGATTATTCTATTATTTTGTCTAGAGAAATGACATGATCCTACTGCTGATTATTCTATTATTTTGTCTACAGAAATGGAATATCCCAAAGTTTAAGTAAAAAATACTGTCTGCTTGTCAACTTCAGTCAAGCTGTCTTCCAGGAAAGTCATCTCAAGATTACTCTATTTTAACTGATGACATATACATGCTACTAGGCAAAGTGGGCAAAAAATGTCACATGGGAATTGTAAACTTAGCCTTAATCTGTTATGAAAGCGAAAATGACTTCACACTAGTTTTTTTTTATGTAAAATCGCTGCAGATGATGACTTTTGAGATGCCCTCTCAGTGAAATGCATCTATAAATAGTAATTTATAGACTGAAGCAAAAGATGATATATATATATATATATATATATATATATATATATATATATATATATATATATATATATATATATATATATTATTTATGTGCTCCATTTCTCAGTATGCTTTTAACAGTTTTAAACAATGCCTTTTTTTCAAGTTTAAAAATGTCATATGCTTATCATCAACCCATTTTGCACATGTATACAAATTATTTTATTCATACCCATTCTATTCATACTTGTAGTATATGTGTTTGGATTAAGATACAGGCAAATTGGTGATATGACTTAAAAGGCACAGCAGAAGCTTTACACTGTAATTAATTTTAACTGAAATCAATAACAAATTTAGAGTCTTCTAAACTCCCACTTAATTATTTTATTTGATACAAGTTTTGTGTAAAATTGCAGTCAATAAATATTTCTAGCATTCTTTGAAACAACCCCTAAATCATGTACATAGGAATAAATCAACAAGCGACTTCAAAAACATACTTTTCGTCCTTATTTCCTTGTTCTCAATAAAACATTACTGTAAATATTCATAGGCAAAACACAGCACACAAGTAAATATATAACTAAACTGTATGCTTTTTTTCCCCAAACATCCAAGAACATGTATTGCACCAATCGTGTGCGTCTATTTTTAGAAAGAGGGTTTTTCTTTAAATATAGCTATTCACTTTCTTGCCTTGTTACAACCAATTTATTAATAGGACTGCATATTTATGGTTGAATTATTCGTCTACCTTCTAGCATTAACAATATAAAAAGGTTAACTAGTATTTGCTAATATATATATATATATATATATATATATATCTTTTGTAATTTCGGTAGATCAGGAAACAAACGACCTAGCAGAATTGTTTCGAATTCCACAAGAGGTTGTCAGTTGTTTTATGCTAAATCTACTATGAAATAATATTTAATTTTTGTTTTCGCATACTATATATCTTGCTGAATCCATTTGCTCAATTATTTATGAATACAGACAGTTTAATGATGAGGTGTATCGTATACATATCAATGTCCGCCATTACAAATTCATTTATTTTTTCAAACTGATTTTATCAAGAAAACATGCAAATATGGCCGTTAAAATCTCCATTTATAAAAATTTTAGGAAACACTACACCAATCACATTTTTAAAAGCAAATTACTATTTATATATTGATGCATTTCACCTTGGATTACAACAGTGCCACAACTTACTCTCTATTGCAAGGGGGCATCTCAAAAGTCTTAATCTACAGCCATTTTACTTCCAAAAATTCAAGGGCTAAGTCATTTTCGCTTTCTTAACAGAATAAGGCGAAGTTTACAGTTCTCAGGCGACTTTTTCGCCCACTTCACCTGGTACCATGACCCCTGTTAATGGCCAAAATATATATAAAACTAGCACTAGAACAAACTATATTGTGTTGGTTTCTAATGATTCACTTAAAAGTGACAAGTCTAAAACATTTCAAAGCAATATTAAAACAATCCATATAATAGCAATTGTGAAACCCCTATAATGTATTGCATGGAATACACACAAATGTCTTCACACAATATTTATCAGGAATTGAAACCAAGTGGTCCTAATGTTACGACGTTTAACTTCAGGTTTACAACTGCAGGTTTAATTTTTTTTATCATCTGGAGGTGGGAGTGGGGGTAACATCACAGCAACACAAATAAGTCATTTAGTGCTAAAATAGTTGGAGTAAAGCAAATTACCCAAGGGTGTAACATGGTAGCCTACCCAACTAGATCTCATGTCAAGATTCAAACCAGCACACTTTCCCATAATCCAAACCACTTAATTTCCACTCACATTTAAAGCCAATTAAAATCTAAATGTGAAAAATTCATTAAAATATTTTTTTTATTCAAAGGTTACACCCCTAGATAAGGTTACAAGTCAAAATACTTCATTTCTCTTTGCATGAATTTTATGTGGCTATGGTACATGACACACTGTCTAGTCATGATATAAACCTTAGAAAAGTTTCATTAAAGGCATCTTCAATGAGTCAAAAGTTGCACTCCAGACAAGAATACAAATCATAAATTTCCCAAGCTTGGGATGGAGGGTGGGGGGAAACAGCTATGGTATGTGACAAGCTGTACATGTGTAATAGTGTAATACATAATTCATTAAAGGTTCATTAAATGGTTTCAAACAAAAATAACACTCCAGGAATTTTCATGAAAAGTGTCAAAGTGCTCTGTCTTTCACTGGACCATTCATAAAGCTGGCCTACATTTTCACTACCTGCCTATACAAGTTATGAAAGATTGGCAGGCATAAGAAAAAACCTTTTGCATGTCCAATTCTAACCCACAGGACATTTGTTGGACAACCCTGCTCAAGATACCAATTACAGAATCACATGTTCCCCATGATCTTTACCCTGATATAGGGGACATGGCTATCATATAAAACAAACCATCTAGCCAGGACATATTCTGGTACATGAGCTTCATCAATATATCTTCAGTGGTTAAAAAGGTGTTTCCCTGAATATGCAACATTTGTGTGACCTTGAGTCATGGGTATATATGTATGATTTAGCATCTAATGCCACCTCTGCACAATGTTGGATATATACAGTCCCAACTTAAAGTAAAATGCCAAAATTTAATCCTAAAAAGGTTTTCAGTGTAAAATGCAGATATGGTATACAGTTTAATCATGACATATACCAGTGATTTCTCCACAGCAGGGGACTTTATATTGTCTAATAGATTATTAAATGTTTGGGGTAGTTGGGACAAGAGATGAGTATCCAGTTTTTGTATAAGAATAATATATCATAAGAGAGTTTCAAAACTGCATGTAATAGTAGAGACATTACTATCAAATACCAAAAACTGCATGTAATAGTAGAGACATTACCATCAAATACCAAAAACTGCATGTAATAGTAGAGACATTACCATCAAATACCAAAAAGTACATGTAATAGTAGAGACATTACCATCAAATACCAAAAACTGTATGTAATAGTAGAGACATTACCATCAAATACCAAAAACTGCATGTAATAGTAGAGACATTACCATCAAATACCAAAAAGTACATGTAATAGTAGAGACATTACCATCAAATACCAAAAACTGCATGTAATAGTAGAGATATTACCATCAAATACCAAAAACTGCATGTAATAGTAGAGATATTACCATCAAATACCAAAAATTGCATGTAATTGTAGAGTTATTGCCATCAAATACCAAAAACTGTATTGAACAACTCACCAAGTTCAGTTGCTTACATGCTTTAAAAAACTTGATTATAAATAAAAATTTCAAGTCTAGAAGACATGCTTTTGTATGATCAGACTGAGCTTTGAAAATATCAATAAATGCTAGAGGCTTCATCATGGCAAATCAGCTGTCTACAATTCTTACATCCTCATTTTTAATGCTAAACTCATTCAGTTGAGAGGGGTTCATGCAAGCACACAAAATGGAAAAAACATACTGAAAGCAAGTTTCATAAAATTCTCTGCAAAGTTATGGGCAAGACAAGAATTTAACAGATGGACAGACAACACCATGACATAGTATGCTACAGCATAAAAATCAATTCCAGTACTGACATCAACTTTCCAGTTCCATGCCTGACAAATAACTGCAAGGCCAGTAAGTGAGAGAGACAAACACTGGCATTAGCTAAATGATAAGCATATATATATAAATATTGCATGGATCCTCACTAAGAGAAATGGATATAGTTTTTCCCTTAAACTACAATGCAACTATGAATTCTTGGATATTGATATTTTTAAAAAATGATCTGGAATGGTGCTAATCTCCATCTTGGTGGGTTTATTATGCTTCTTGATGAATCATCTGCAGACTAAACCATCATTCTGATACAAGCACTGTATCTTCCTTGTACTGCTGTCCACCAAAATTAACAAGACTGATGAATCACTATTATTCTTTGCATATCATTATCTACTTCTTTTATGCACACACACCAACAGACATGCATAACAACTGCTCTGAATTTTAACTTCCATTTCATTTTCTTTAGGAAAATACTACTAAAATGTCAAGTCTAAATGCTAATCAAATCTGTACCATGTATGATTGGGTATAATCACAGAATTCCAGTGGGCACTTACAGACCATTTAGTCTACACACTTACAATGTATGATGGTACATGCCTGAACACTGTACAAACTGTGCAACATATTCCTCCTGAACAAGAACAAGAATAACTAGCAGTGATCACAAAAAGTCCTGCTCTCTACTGTCTGCTTGGTGGTATGATATACTTGAGAACACAAAAAGAAATATTTATGGAAAAAGGCAACAGCGCTATCCAAAGGAGACATGAATAGATGAAACCATTAAAAGACAAATATGGATGTACGTTCAATTCACCTATCAAATAGCATTCATGTGTAAAAGTCAGTCATACTGATTTAAGATTGAGATTGTTATACATTTAAAAACCTTTATTTTCAGCCCATGATTCGATATATATGGAGGTCAGTATATCAAAGGGAGGAAGAACCTGGGAAAACCAATGACTAAGATTCTGGCAAGCTTTCGACATGCCCATGTTGGCCAAGTCCAAGACTCAAATCAAACCTACGAGGACAGAGGCAAGATGCCAATGATCTGTAAATGCAAGCATCTTACACCAATTGGTTAACCCAAGTCATCCTGAATAAAGTGTGGTATCAAGATTTTGTTACCTATAAAAGCTGTGGGAACATGTATATCAATGGTTATGACACATAATCTAACTCATTAATAAACACATTTTATTACAAAGAAAGATGCAGATTTTTTTTAAAAGAGAAAGCCTGTAGTATAATAGAACATTTACAACCATCTCATATTCATGCTGCTCAGACGGACTTGTATGCACAGCACTAAAAGATTAATGTTGAAAATAATTTTTAATGTTTTTTTTTATTGAGTTTCTCAGTTCATAAAAGTTCTTTTTTCCACATGCAATAAAAAACATTTTCATTTATAGGTTTAAACATCAGTGCTTAAAATAACATCAAAGCTCAAGACCTTGAAGACTTGACTTAAAATTATAACTATTGTAGCAGCGCACTTCAAAATAAATTTGTCAGTCTTTGGCTCCAAACTGATGAGTCACACAAAAACTTAATATTACTAGTAGTTTCTGATTAGGCTATGTGGAGAGCGGAGTGATATAGATCGATACAAATAGACTACTGTTGACTGAAGTTTAAACACTGATCAAGTGCATTCAACATTTTTTTTTCAATATAATTTGAAGTGTCAGTTTTAAGGTAAATCAAAAATTATATTTTGTTTCTCAAATCAGTCTATAGCAACATAAAGTAACTTTTCATTAAAATTACTTTATTCATGACACAAAGGGCCAAAAATTGAGTGCAAGAGTCAATACAGAAAAGTGGTCCCCCTCTTATACGGCCACACCATCTGCACTGGGGAAAGTGGCCCTCTAAGACATGTGGCCTTTCCAGAGGGAGACTAATTTTTTTTGTGACATATATAATGTATAAGAAAGCAACATACTTCAAAGCATATAATATCTTCATTTAATATCTTCATTTAGAATAACATTAATTATTAAAAGGTTCTTATTATAATAATAGACTTATTTCAACTGAATATGCATTAATAGTTCTTATTTTTGGCGTAAAAGTGATATGCGAGCAGGTGTTGTTGTCATGCACATTGCAAAAACCATTCAAAAACGTCATTTAAATCTTGGTACATACATAATTGTCTTTCCATAGGCTCCATTTTTCCACTGCTGCTTAATAACCTCCCTATTAGTTACAACATTGTTTATTCAATTCTTTTGAACATTGAATTATTTTATTCTAGTCTTTTCTGCATATATTGTTAGGAAGTCCCCTCTCCCCAGCTCACCTGATGTCAACAAGTAGAATAACAAAAGTAAAATAAAATAATATGACTTCATTTACATGATGACATGTTAATGTTAGGTAATGATTCATTGAATGGACATTGCCAACTGTATGCAATTTAATGATGCAGAAGAAACTTTTTGTAGAGAGGATGAAATGTCTTCTTCAGGAAGTGATCAACGTGTTGTCACATGATTTTTCAGACTTTGGTACCCCGTTTTATTCAAGGCTAATTTCTCTGCACAAAATCAATTTTTAGCCAATGCTGACCCTGTTATGATCTTAATTTTGTCTGGTCATAATTATAAATGTTGCCAATTACAGAATTAATAAAATTTTTCTGCAGTTAAAAAAATGCCATGGTTGTAAAGGCATCGATTTTGTCATATGATTCATTAGTCAGTCTGGTACCATACTGTTTTTACATTTCCTGACACTAAGTGAGAAGCCAAAACAGCTTCGATATGTACTATGAATGCAGATTTGACCTGAACAATAGCACCTTATGGCATTATGATTTGTAAAATTACTGACAATAGTAATAGCAACTAATTATGAAAATGAACAAGTTCAACATCTTGCTAAGGGAAGGAATCAAGGCTATCAAACCATTTTCTCACTGATGTACATCAATACCACCACTTCTCAACTGTTACTACTGTTCAATAATTGTAATCTTAACACTTATTAGTGTGACAAAACCAGGACATCTTATGATAACACAGCAGTAAGACCAATTATATTATGTGTACTTACCTTTTTGTATGGATTAAAATTTGAATCTTTCTCCCCTAATGAAATAAATGTGGCTTTTTGCAAGGCATAAATGATGTAATATTAACCTTAATGGTACCAGGGCTGGAATTTAACACAAATTTCTTTGTAGCCAGAAAGACTAGTATGCTGAGAAATTTACTAGCCCTGCCAAATCTTTACTAGTCCTGTCCAAAAACAATATTACACACTTGTATTGAGAGTAACAACAACATTATTCATAGATAACATTATCATCTGAAAAGCATAATTACAGAATTATAAATTAAATCCTGCTTCAAATCATCAGTCAGTCAATTCACATTTCTTGTTTCTCAAGAATATCTGGTCCTTTCTCATCCTCCACCTGCACTCTGGGTCCATATAGGGTTTGTTCAGATCTCCTTGTCTCTGAAGCATTCGACAAATGTACTGCTGGTGATGGATCATTTGTTGGAATATCATTTGTATGGAACATTATAAAGAGTAGGTCCGACAGAACCCCAAGGTCGCAAACATCATCTCCATTCACTCCTCACCATTACTAAATCTGAGAAACCCTTCTCAGCATCAGCAGAGTAGGCTGGGATTGTTAGGATAAGGTCAATCAATGCCATAATATTCTTTCAGTCAGCAGCACATCATTTTACAACTGTGGACCAAGTCAAAGCATCAATGTCTTTGCAAGATAACAGAATACATTAAGAAAATTATAATCTGAATAAACGTACATCAAGAAAAATGTAAGGTCAATATTTAATGTTGATATTAATTTTTTGAAAGCTTTTCTTACATGGTTATTGTTTAAAATCAAGATACTATTCTAAATAAAGAATTTTAACAAATCTGGCATCAATTATGTTTCCTGTATTTTTTTTTTATAAATTTTTGAATATACACCTACTTGCTGTAAACTATACACTTTAATATGTCTCATTCCAATTCCACTACATCAGCATCCACACTTGCACTGTCAAGAACTGACTGGAAATGCTGCACCAAAACAGGTTTCTGCCTTTCACTTCCAGTGATGTAGATGACTTTGAAGGTTTTGAACCAGAGGAATTGTACGCACCACGTGGGGGGGGGCGAAGCCCGAAAACCAAAGAGATTTGTTTCAGTTTTCTGACAAGAGTTGTGCACACCCGAGAGTTATATGGCTCCAGGAAAGCTTTGGATTATTTTCAAATATTCTATTCAGATGAAGTTTTTGAAAAAATTGTCCGTTTATTGAACTTCAATGTGACGATCAAACGTGGCAGAGACGATATAGGTCACTTAGGTGTGTGGACAGATCTCACCTTGGAGATCATTTTGGTTCATTTTATAGAATTTTATATATTATGGACACCATGAAAGAAAGACTTGTGTTGCTACTGTGATTATTCACTAGTACATCTAGGGTCAATTGAACAAGTTTTGAGAACATTCTAAGTTTTCTAAGAGGTAATAAAATAATTGTATTTTACCTGTTGTTACCTGTTTGTACCTGTATTTTAACAGTTGTAATAGATATGCACATTTTATTGAATTAGTCATAAAATTTGATTTTTAACCTTGATTTTGACACTTAATCTAGCCAGATATCTTTAACATTGGCAAAGTTATGTTGTTTCAAAGTCCACAAGTCATTTTGCTTTACAACTCCAAAGTTACTTAGTGTTGAGGACTCTATGCCTACAAAGTTACTTAGTGATGAAAGGGTTAAAGTTCAAACAACCTGCCACAAAACTGGATGTTTTCTGTGCTTTTTGCTAATTTCGCACACCAGTTATACTGCAGTAAGTTGTATTCTTCATCATAATTCAGACATTCCCTGCTTTTTGTCCTTGTCGTGTTAAATGTTTGATTATATTTTCCCCTAACATAAGAATTATTCCTTTCTTTAATATCATTTTCATTCAACTTTTGCTTTTTTTTCTGGTAGTTGAATACATTCTATAAAACACCACATTTTGTCTGTCTTATATGGAGCAAATTGTGTCTTCTTTGGAAATACGAGATGCAAATTATTTAAAGTAAGAAAATGAATATCAGTGTCCTTTATATAAGAAAGTCAGAGCAAGAAACACCATTTCAAAACACGTGCTTTTGCCTCTCCCCCCCATACATGACCTCTCTCTGATAAGGACTTCAGTGCTTGTTCTGCATGATCAATGCAGTGGCTATTGTGAACGCTGTTACAGCGTAGAAGATGATGTTAGTTTCAGCCTAGAAAAAGTAAATTCCCATCAAATGAGCCCATCTAATTTGGCGCATTCTATATAACAGTTCCAGTTACAGTCTTATTAATAGCGAAAGTTTGGTAATTGTTCCTGATTAATCGGACAACAGCAGTATATTGTTGAAATTAATAAAAAGGCGGAAAATTTTCAAATCTTAGATGACCATGCTCAGAGATTTTAAAATGTACAGCATTCTGCTTGATATCTCCACGTCTATTCAATTATTTGATCATTTTTGTACGGAAAAAAATATAAAATCAATTCTTATCATCATATAAAAAGTAGTAGTATGGAAAAAATGTGTCAATAAAATTATTGTAATAAATTCATTTGATTTTCATAATTATTTTGATGCAATTGTAAAACAGTTTTCCGTTTGTGACTGTTGGAATGTTTGGCTAGCAAGCACCACCACCACCCCTGAAAAAAAGTAATCAAACAAACCTGCAAACTTTAATTTCTTTGAATAGCTTTTGCGGTGTTCTTTTATATGGTATGCTGTTTTGTAGTTCATTACTGTGGCCTCGTGAATAAAGTGTGATCCGAATCATTTTTAATTTATTCATCATCAGATTAATCAGGATCAATTACCTAATTTCTGTTGGTAATGACGGTACCATAATTGGCACTGTTAAGTGAATGCAAATATTGAATGGTTTCTGGTCCTAGAAATGCTCCTTTCCGAGGCAGATATTGACTTCATCTTCTCATGCTAATATTTTATGACTGTGTTGACAATGGTTACTGGGTTGATTCTATGGGACATTAGCTGAAGTCGTCTTTATTGGAAAATGGAGTAAACAAACGTAGACTTTTGATAACCGAAACTTACTAGCCCATTGGACTATTAACATTATGAAAGTTACTAGTCTACTAGTCTTGGGCTAGCGGACTACCACTAATTTCGAGCCGTGGGTACATGAACTTTTGCAAACACTTCTTTTAGTTATGAAAACCTGACATCGGAAAACAGAAATCAGATTATTTAACACACATAATAAATTAAAATATTGGTTCTGGATACATATTACAAATTAAAACACTGCCATTTGTGAGGAGTAAATTTTATATTTTTGCACTAATCTGGTGGAACTTTTTTGCGAGGGGTACTTTTGAAAACAAACTGTTGATGCTGAAAAAGATCAAGGCAAATAATATTAAAATTAACAAAAGTTCATATAGTGCATTCAGGTTATCAGTGCACAGGTGAGATAAGTTATTCTTGATCTAAGAGGTGTCAAAAAGAAAAGCCTGTTTAGAATAGAATAAATACATGGAACATGGTAAACTTTATGAGTTTAACCAAAAATAACATCTAGAAAATCATCCTGTTTGTATCAACTGAGACAAAAACTTCAACCCCTGGAGATACCATGCATGTATATTTAAATAATTCATGGATTGAAAATCAGTCAATCACTGATATTAATGTGTAGTGGCTGAGGAAGGGGCACATCATTTTTTTAACATGCTTGTCAAACTAAATAAACACCATCATAAACAAATTCAGAAATATGCAAAGCACAGAATGAGTAAAACTGACACAAAAACATGTAAAAATTTAAGTCTCTTGCCCTTCAGGACGAGTAAGCAACTGAAAATTTTCTTCAACCCTGAATGTTTAATAGTAAAGAAGCTGCATAATTGTACAATAGGACTCATATAATGTAAACAATAGGTCCTGTAAAATTTAACGCTTGCAATATACAAAAACTACAAGCCAAATATTGTAAAGAAAAACTTCTATTTTCACCCTACCTCCGTACAACAAGAAACCTCAAGCCAAATATTGTAAAGAAAAACTTCTATTTTCACCCTACCTCCGTACATCAAGAAACCTGCGGAAACCATCTTGAAAGAAATTACAACATGGAACATCCTCCCAAACAGTCAAGGCATTCCTGTTTCCTGCATGCAGCATGTCTCATCCTTAATTTCAAAACCTACATTGTATAATGCATTGCTGTGGCTCCAATCATCCCTTGTGAGCCAAATTGGCATTTTATCAATGAGAGAGTCTGTGAATGGCCAGCTACAGAAAAACGCATCCCCATCAAGCAGGACTGACTAGTGAACATTTAGATCGATCATAAAATTTCAGATCAATAAGACTCATAATACATGTACTACTACTCAAGCTTTTCTCGATGTTTTCAATGTCAAGAACAATGGGTTTTTTTCTTTTCTCTGTCACTTGTTTTTAAAGAATGTTAAAAACTCGAAGACAATGTAGATTGGCATGGCTGCAATATTCTAAAAGTAAGAGCTTAAAATAGACAAGACCCTAACAAAGGTTTTTCTCCTTTATTAATATCAACTATACAATGAAAAACAGGTGTAGAAAATTACCAAGGAACTACCTCTTTTACTGCAGTTACTTATTGTTCAGGGGAAAATAAACTCAGGAGAAATTTTCTCCAATTAGGTTGTGTCAATCACAAAGACTAATTGTTGCTATAATAGAAGAGTGTGTATTTAAACAATAAATTAATGAATTCATTGCTAGGCACATGATGCAATACTGTGTTCCACAATGCATCCAGCTAATCAATAATCAGAAAGTTTTGGAATGGTGCTGAAGCAAATGACTGAAGATAACTATCTGTGACAATGATTGATGGGGCTATTTCATCAATTTCTGAACAAGAAGGCTACTTGCAAAGAAATAATATAAAATGCAAATCACTGTCCCCATATCATACCATATTTATCCTATGATGTGTCCAAAGTTAATAATAAGTCCACCCCACCCCATTTTCACACAATATTGGCAAATATATAGGAAGGATATCTTGGTCTTGCATTATGTTCTTTTGTTGTACTTTTATAAGGACAATGTTTACATCTGGGAGCCGTTTAACCACTGAATTCTGTAACTGAATATCAGCACAACTAAAATGAACAACACATTTTCACACTCCACAGTTGGATGAAGCAGGACTGACAAGGCTATGAATTTGCCACCAAGCTATTGTGTACATATGTATGACTCTTGCATAAGTAATTTTCTGGGTCCCAAAAAAAAAAAACTTTGCATTTAAATATGCAAGTTCTAGTGTTTTGGAGACCTCTGTAACATAATACCATTAAAATACAGATACTTATTATGTAGACTTTTCATTCTATCATGAGTGCTAGGTATACCACTTTTCTGTTATAGTACAACTTTATCTTCCCTACAGGTAGAGGGACCCCAGGCAGCAGAATGTCATTAGAAGTTTGAGTCTTGGATTGACCAACACATGTGAGAAAGGTTACAAGTAACTTCATATGGGTCAGTGGTATTTCTCACTGTTTTCCCAGGTTTTTCCTCCTCCAAATTTATTGGCAAAAAATCATGGAAAGACTTTCATGTACTGGAAAATGTATGTTAAACTCACAAAAATAAACAACTGCTAAAGGTGGAAATTAAAGTTCAATACTGTTAGGCATACTTACATTTTGATGATATAATGAATAAAACAGCAAGTGAAAGCAAATAAGACATGACTGCTACAAGAAACATATCCCCAACAGTCGATGTTAAATACGAGCATCAAGCAAAAATTACTTGTAACCAACAAACCATTAGCAGATCAAATAATATAAGCTAAGCAAAACTCAATCAATATGCTTTTAAAAACTACTATTCGCCTTTCCATCCAACATTTCTGAATGATGAACTAGTCATGATTCAAATCCATCGCATAACACTATGGCTTCCTGCAACAACTGCATTTATTTGGAGTTTGTCCAACAAGCAAAAATATACAAAACTCACTGAATATCACTGGATTTGAAACTTCTATACAATGGACACTGACCTCCTCTCACAAACTCTGGGAGGAATCAACTAAAAATTTAACAATATAACCAATACTACAGCATGAGAATTATGTGTCACACTACCAGGTGAAGGTGAAAAAGTCACCTGAGAAGTGTAAACCTCACCTGTTTCTGTTAGGAAAGCAAAAAGGACTTTTGATTTTTTGGAAGTAAAATGACAAAAGGTGCCCCACTCACTGTAGCCAGTAAGTTCTGACACTAATGTAACCCAAGGCTAAATGTACTAGCAAGGTGTTGATACCAATCAGCTTACAGGACAAAGAAATTCTTGCAGTCCTGCAAGTTTTAATAGATAACTGACCATTAACCCTTTTTGCAGAGCAAGATATCATTGCTTGATTTCATAAAGTGGGGCACATTGTTCTATGATGAAAATATACACAATTTTGTTTTGAAATTTAAACATCAAAATGCAATTTTCTTTCAAAAACATGATAGGTGAATAGCGTTTTTTGTTTCTTTTTTTAATGGAGATTTTAATGACCTCATTTGCATATTTTCTGTATAAAATCAGTTTGAAACCTTAAATGAACTTAATGGCAGACATCATTGCATATATGATATACCACTTCATTAAAATGTCTGAATTCATAAGTAACAGGGTAAATAGGTTCAGGAACATAGATGTGATGAAAACGACATTTTAAATAACCACATTTAAATATCACCTGAAAGGAGATTTAGCCTAACTATTTGATAATGTAGGTCAGAAACATGGCAATATCTGTTGTGGAATTCAAAACACTGCCGCAAGGTCAAGGTTTTTGTGAAAATACGAAAAAACATACATAGTAATGAAGCAAATAAGGCATATCGTTATTAACAGTAGGTAGGCAAATAATACAACCATGAATATGCAGTCCTATTAATGGATTCTTGTAAGGAAGCAAGAAAGTGAGTAAAGCCCTTCCTCCAAAACTAGAGGCACTCACACTGTGCAATAGGAATTCTTAGATTTTCGTTAAGGGGAAAAAAGGGTCCAATTTAGTTATATATCGACTTCAGTGCTTCAGTGTGTGAATGAATAGTTACAGTAATGTTTTATAGGGAACAATGAAATCAGGACAAAGAGTATGGTTTGAAGTCACATGTACTTATTCCTATGTACATGTATGAGAAGCGGTTTCAAAGAATGCAAGAAACATTTTGACCACAATTTTACACAAAACTTTTAGAAAATAAAATAATTGGTAGTTTATTAAACATTATTGCCAACTTACAGTTACAAGACTCTAATCTTGTGACTGCTATCAGTTAAAATTAATTACTATGTATAGCTTCTGTTGTGCTTTTTAAGTCATATGAGGAAAACACTAAATTTACTTCAATTTGAACACACACCTATACTACAGCTAATACTAACATATAATACATATTTTTCAACTTCAAAATAAGGCATTGCTTAAACTTAAAGCATACAAGAATACTGAGAAATAGAGCACATCATTAAAATAAGATAATACAGCTATCAATCTATATCTATATATATATATATATATATATATATATATATATATATATATAGATATTTATATATATATATATATATAGAGAGAGAGAGAGAGCTGTTACTTGCTTTGGTCTAAACTTCTCCCTATTTAGCTTCCACTTCTCCCTGTTCTGACCAAAAGAAGATGTTAATTCTCCCTTAAATTTAAGTCTAGCTTGACCCCTGGAATAACATTTTAAATTGCTCTATTTTCTATAAGGTTTCACAAATTTCTTCTGAAACTAGTTTGATGGCTATATTATACTTCAGAGTTTATTTCCAACTGATTGCAATAAAAAAATCAATGTGACCCCCAGGAGAACTGTTTCAATCTTCAAGAAGAACTGAGCAGTTATTTCCCTTCTGCAATATAAACTACAGTACCTAGATACAAAGAGAAAGCATCAGGCATTAACAAAGACAAACAATAAGAGACCCAACTCTCCAGCATTTCCACACACATGGTTCAAAATTAACACCTATATGAGACATGTATATCTATCTTCACAAGTGACTCTGCCAGTGGAAACATAATTGTCACTTGTCAGCTGGAGCAGTGAAAAATTCTGCCAACCACTACCAGGACTGTCCTGCAGTTGACAATACTACTGCAAATGGAAAGGAGTTAACCCACTAAACCACTAGAGTAAATTTGTGTGACTACTATGAAAAATAGTCTTTGGAAACATGAAACAAGCATTGGGTGCTGCCCCAAGTACTGGATAAATTATTGAACTGATTGAACACTCATGATTTTATTAATTATAATTAATCAGTCTAGCATATGGGAAAATTATGCATTAAGCATTGGACTTGTAGTTGTTGTTGTTGTTGTTGAGCTTAACACCATTTTTCAACACACGATAGGCTATTCATGGCGGCCAGTATTAATGGTGGAGGAAGAAACCGGGATATCACCGGAAACAACCACCGACCCATGAGAAGCTACTGGCAAGCTTTCTCACATATCCACATTCATGGAATCCTAGACTTGAACCCATGCAGACAGAGGTGAGATGGCAGTGATCCTTAATGGACATTGCTTTAGACCACTAGGCCACTTGGGGCCCCATTGGACTTGTAAATCTAGTTGATTAATGGCTACAGTGGGGATTTACAAATTTGTATAAAAGCCAACTGAAAAGTTGAACTTCCCAGACCTACCAACCCGAACATGACCTTCTCTGTGAGGAAACATGTTTTTTCTTATTTAATAACAGTTTTCGTAACATAACATACTCATAACATACTCGAATTGTCAAGCTGGAAAACATGCATTTAATGTCCACACATGCAATTCAAGTCTGTGCACTGCAATTTAATCCATTGATGAAATGTCTTGTTTAAAAAGCCAGGAAGTGATATGGTACTATCACTTGATTTTTTCATCTTTGTCTAGTACCCTGTTTTGATGGAGATTAATTTCTCTCTCTCTGTCAATCCACAAAATATTTGGCTAATGCTGACCATGTTATGATCTTGACAACTATTTTGGTTGTAATCATCAAATATTAGAACTCATTTGCTGTGTAAAGCCCAATGCTCAAATCACAAATTTGCTGACCTCATTTCCTGTTAACATTGGCATTGAAAGATTTTTTTTCATCTTAGTCTATATATACTTTAGCCAACACGTCTTTCAGTAATTGGCATCAGGAAACAGACATTGTTAAAGATAATCATGTTACTTACCTTACCATTAATTTAAGCATTAGTTCTCAGCACATACTGAAATAAAATATGGCCGCTTGTGATAGTTACATTTTACATTTTTAATTAATATGCTGGCCACTGGTCATAATCTTTCTTGGGAGGTTCTTTTGAACACAAACTCATCTGTAGCAAGAGATTCTGGCCATAAAAAGTGGGTGGCTGCTGGTCAAGGTTGACAGGGTTCCTGCAGACTTAACAAAAACAAATTCCATGGCTTTTCCAAAACTTTCCCAGGGCCATTTCATAAAACTCAATGACCGCACTATCTTGCATTGTCAAGTAAATGAACATAAAGAATGACATCTTTCAATCTAAAATAAGTAATAAGTTAACAACAAATACTTTTAATATGTACATTTTAAATTTACCTGGGCTAGCACACTTTGACTTTATGTAGTAATTTTTGTCATGATCCAATGATCAATGTAATTTGTATTCAAAATAAAAAAGGAAACAAAACTATGTAGTTTTTGTATGTGTTCCTATTTACAATATTAACAATACACATTACTTTCCAGTTGCTTTCTTTTATTTAGTGAACTTCACAGGAAATTATGTGATACTTTCCTTAGGGGAACTTACTCTTGTTATATGAATTGAAACCAATTATCGATTGTAATTTTATAATTTTATTTAATTGGTTCTGAGTGCTCTATGAAATTTGAAGTAATCAATTTCTTTAACTCCATTGTCACAAATTCCATGACTTTTCCAAAAATTTGCACGGTTTAAACAAATCCATAACTTTTCAAGGCCCTTGAAATTTATTTTTTAAATTCCAAAACTTTTCCAGGATTCTATGACCTGCAGGAACCCTGAGTTGACTTCATATAATCTTTGAAGCACTTCTTCTAACCACCCTAAGATTACTTTTCCTCATTGAGTTTGTCACAGAAGAGCTTATTTGGTAGTCACTATTCTGACATCCTGTTGATGTGTCTTACTCATTTCAATTGTGATTACATGAGAGTGTGGTTCCTTGGAATGCAAGTTTGTGTAATGAGAAACAGTGTTACATGTCAGACTCGAATTTATCATTCAGGAAACAATCAGCAGATATATCAGAAACAGTTACTTCCTGTGACATCTTCACCTGCAGTCTTCTCAGATTGAACCGCTTGTTGTCAGTCTGGTATATTGATCCCTGTGTCATAGTTCTGCAAGGCATCAGTATGCATGGCAGAGAACATCACACCTATGATGTTGGGGCCAACACAGCCTTGCTTAACTCCATTATTGACTTGGAATGGTTCAGATCGTTCACTACTATCCACAACAGAAATAAACATGCATAGATGGGGACAATGCTGTTCTCCTATGCATCTGCCTAGCTTGAACATTAGGGTCTTGTTCTCTGACTGTTAAACAAATTGGTTACTTGCATACCTGACTAATTTTACCTTAAAATGCCTATTACAAAACTCATACAATGAGAGGCAAGTCCACATTTTTGTGATTGACAGTATCCTCTACATGTCTCAATCTATTGTCATCAGTACAAGAAGTCATCCTCATTATCTCACATTTTATGCAGGTTTACTGAAAAGCATGAATTCATTGAAAAAAAAACAAACATGATGTGACAGAAATGTATTATCAACTTGTATTAGCTTGGTGCCAGTTGAAAGAACTGTGACAATGATCAAAGATAGAAAATATAAAAAAAGGTGAAACTTCCTCAAAATCTCTGCTATATTTCTGATGTAGTGTTTATGAAGCAAAGAATGTTAACACCAAATACCCAAAATAGGTTTTGAAGTTACAAAAGCCAGTTTCTCCTTTAACTTCTTCTAAGTTGGGACATATTTTGCAAGTCAACTCTATCTGAAGCTGTGACATAATACCAGTGAATCAGCAATTCTCTTTGTAAGAATAAACAAGCCAAACTGGAGATAAAGATAAAGATTTCACAAATAAAATGAAAACTTACAATTTGTTCTAATCATTGTATGCCCTAGAGGTTTAAGACTGAGTAAAAAAAATCCCCTTGGTGTCAGAATTCAGACTAAAAAAAAAACTTTTGACATCAAAAACTGTTTTTTTCATAAATTTATACAGTAGTCCCCCTCTTATATGGCCACCCCTTCTGCACTGGGAAAGTGGCCTTATAAGGCGGGTGGCCTTTCCAGAGGGAGACTAAATTTTTTGTGAGAAGTATATGTACGTAGTAAGAAAACTTCATTTTTCAAAGCATTTAATATCTTCGTTTAAAAGCAACATTAACTATTGAACGGTTCTTGTGCTATAATAGTTGACTTATTTCAAATATGCATTAATAGTTCTTATTCTTGGCGTAAGCGTGATATGCGAGCGGATGTTGTCATGCACGTTGCAGAACCATTCAAAAACGTCATTTGAATCTTGGTACATACACAATTCTCTTTCCATTTGCTCCATTTTACCACTGCTGCTTAATAACTTATCGGTTACGATGTTATTTATTCGAGTCTTTTCAAAATAAAATTGTTTTATTCGAGTCTTTTCTACCTAAATTTGTTTCGCCAGTCCCCCTCCCCACCTCACCCGATATTGTAGACTATAATAACCAACGTTTTCTGAAATAATCATCTTTGTTTACGTGATGATATGTTAATGTTTGGTAATGAGTTATTCGATGTTTCTAACTGTATGCAATTTAATTATGCAGACGACACATTTGTTCAGCGTACGAAATGCTTTCTTCGTAAAGAAGCGACAAAATTGTGTTGTCACATGATTTTTCGGTCTTTGCTAGTACCCTGTTTCTATTTTTAGCCAATGCTGACCGTGTGATCTTGACCTTAGGTCCAGTTATAATCCTCAATGTTGCAACTACAAGACTGATAAAACAATTTTTTTTAACAGATGTAATAGATATGCATATTTTTATTGAATTAGTCATAAAATTTGATTTTTAACCTTGATTTTGACACCTAAGGCTAATCCAGCCAGATATGTTTAACATTGGCAAAGTTATGTTGTTTCAAGTCCACAAGTCATTTTGCTTTACAACTCCAAAGTTACTTAGTGTTGAGGACTCTATGCCTACAAAAAATGTGATGAAAGGGTCAAAACTGTTAAAAGCATACCAAGAAATAGAGCACATCATTATATATATATATATATATATATATATATATATATATATATATATATATATATATATATATATATATATATATATATATATATATTGTTTATTGTTTTGGTCTCACTTCTCCATGATTAACACACACTTCTCCCTGTTTAGCTCCCACTTCTCCCTGTTCTGACCAAAAGGAGAAGTCACTTCTCCCTAAAATTTAATTCTAGCTTGACCCCTGTGGATAATAAACATTTGAATGGCTGGGATGAATAGACGAGATAAATGTAGGTCACATCCGTTTTTAGGTAAGCAGAAACTACCAAATGTTTACAGAGACTATCAAATAAGTTTTCATATAAAAAATTGGATTTTTAAGTCTGATTAAACATTTTTATGGTGTGCGTGCATAAAAAATGCATTTTGCTTTTGACTATAATAATACCACAGGTTTGTACAAAACAGGTGGCCAGTGACCTTTAACAAAAGGAATAAAACTATCCTAATACTTTAGAGTGTTTAGATGATTCATTTCATTTACGATACTTAGTACCCTTTTTACTGATTGCTGCATTCCCTGCTTCCATCAAATTCCAGCTAACTCAAATGTAGGTTAACTGAACTTCTGAACTTGAAAAGAATATTCATTTGCTTGTGTGAGAAGTTGAATTTATTTTTAAAAAAAGACATGAGATTATGTAAAGCAATATCACTTCAATTTGTAGAAATGCACCTTTATGAGATATTCCTGAAAATTTATCTTCTCATTTGGATGTTAGTCAATCTTGGATAATGCTAGGCATTATTTAAGTAGTAAGGTGTCTTAAAATACAAAAATCAAGGGAGGCATCTAGAGATGTCAAAATTTTCAGAAATTTCTACCATGTACCCATCAGTTGTAATGATTGGTTACCAGGGTACCCAATCAAATTGGCTCAAACCAAGTGGATTAGTAATTAAAATAAGGACATAAAGGAAATAGATACATTTTTTTATGCATAACAGTCTACATGGTCTGGTGCATTTTGTTCAGTTTAACAAAATCCCTCTCCTTTCAGTTTTCAGTGATATATCATCCATCTGTCACATTGATACAGCCAATATTTAATTATATCACCATTTATTTTTAATTTAGACTGGTCCTCTACTTATGTAGTATCAAAACAGAATGAAACTATGACAAGTGGTTTCGCATTCAAACTGGTGGTCAACTTTAATTAGAATATTTCTTCAGTGTTTTTAAAAAACAAAGACTTCTCTTATATCTGAATATTTTAGTCAAAAATGTCATTTCGTATAGTTGTCCATTTCTTTCATTTGTTCCTAAAATGGTAAAAGTACATGTTATAGTAATAAAGCTTTTGTGTTGTTTTTTGCCATTAAAAATTTCTGTCTTGGGTTTACCAATAATAAAAAGAGTCCAGTAAACAAATGTGAACAGTGTACATGACTTAAACAGCTAATACTCTCTCCAGGGCCATAAACTTAAGGCAAAAATAGCATTAATTAATCCAGACAATAATATTTTCTTTTATTTGAATTGTAGTATATATTTATATTTTAATTTGTCTAATATGTCTCAATCAGCAGTTAATGTCACTATCTATGAAAGGTACTGACCTAGTTAATATCATCATGATCTCATAACAATCATGTTTAAGTCCTGAGAAAAATCTTGCATGAAACAAGGGCAAACATGAAGCTAGGACAGTCTAGCTTAAATATCAGTATTCTCAAATACGTCACACAAGAAAGGAGAAAAGTGACCTAACTTGTATTATTATATATTACATGTACGACAAGTAAACTGTCATGTAAATTGTCAGCAGCCATACCAGTCCCTGTGATGCACACACAACAGGAAAAAAAACTAATCATTATTCTGCATCTCAATTTAAACTTTGAGTACTTTTTTCTTTAACGGGTATCCATTTGTTAATTTTATTACCCGGATTATTACTAATGGGCAGGTACCTATGTATCCGTTGCAGCAATAGCATGTAGCCCTATAGACCAATATGTATGTATGTATGTATGTATGTATGTATGTATGTATGTATGTATGTATGTATGTATGTATGTATGTATGTATGTATGTATGTATGTATGTATGTATGTATGTATGTATGTATGTATGTATGTATGTATGTATGTATGTATGTATGTATGTATGTATGTATGTATGTATGTATGTATGTATGTATGTATGTATGTATGTATGTATGTATGTATGTATGTATGTATGTATGTATGTATGTATGTATGTATGTATGTATGTATGTATGTATGTATGTATGTATGTATGTATGTATGTATGTATGTATGTATGTATGTATGTATGTATGTATGTATGTATGTATGTATGTATGTATGTATGTATGTATGTATGTATGTATGTATGTATGTATGTATGTATGTATGTATGTATGTATGTATGTGCCTGCATTATATATATACATCAATTTAAGAATCAGAATTTGTGTTAAGCATTAACATGTATGAAAATAATTATGCATGAAGGTATGGACATATGCTTGTTTTATGGATGTATATATACCTGTTATTCAATATCACTTTAAATATTATTAAACTTCCCTGAAAATACTGCTATTAAGGACTATAATAATAACAAATAGTATGGATGCATGATGTATGTATGTATGTATGCATGCATGGATGGATGGATGGATGGATGGATGGATGGATGGATGGATGGATGGATGGATGGATGGATGATGGATGGATGCATGCATGTATCATTATTAATATTTAGCATATCTTTACAGCTCATTACAGATTTTATATTTAAAAAATTATTTATCATTTTTTTTCAATTTCAATACTCTCTCTCTCTCCCCAAAATTATGCTGTGATGGCCAGACGCAACCTCAATTCAGTCCCAAGCTTTAGTCAGTTTCATATGATATACTCCTCGCTAGAAGGTTTCCCACAGTTCTTGCCTTGAGGTGATGATGCTTTCCACGCATGTGTCAGCAATTTAAAAATAAGTTCATTTTAGATGTATACATAGGTGTTCTGTTCTGACATGGATTATTTACTAAAAAGTGAGTGTTCTGAAGGATTTTACACCATAGGTCAAAATAAAAGGGATTTTAGTTTCCATCCACATGTCAAGCTCAGTAGGAATAAATTTAATAATTACTAGCGAGCATCCAATATCTTAGACCTGAAAGACTGTTAAAACTTCAGTATGGACTATTGCTCGAGGCGGTTGGTCTCTGCTGCTGTCAGAAGAAAAAAAAAGACCTACTTGTTGGTCTAGTAGCGCTACATCATGCTTTTTGGTTTTCATTTCTGAAACAAATTCTTTCCTGACAGATGTAATTAATACACGATTCTTCTCATTTCCTTAAATTTCAAAACAGTACATGATATCAAAGGTCTTTTGAAAACAAATACCATTGTGTCTACATAATCATTTTACATGAAGAATGAGTCACAACAAATCACTTATAATCACGATTTAAAACGTTGACCCAGGTCCAATTTTATGATTCATACTGACTTAATTTACATTCAAGATAATGTGGATTAAACAATAAAAATCTATCTGGACACTTTACTTCACGCCAGAAAAAAGTCCACCAAACATGACTTACGATCCTCTCTTCTTGTATTCATTCTTAAACCGTGGTTTGGCCTTCGACCTCTTCTTGCGAGACTGGATCGCCAAAGCTGAAAAAAAAAGGATAGTTTTTGTTCAAATACAATTATATCTCCTTTAATGGTGCATGCTGTAGATAAGGTTTAAGAGGACTAAATATTTACCTTTCCGAGGAATTTTCGTACTCATCATAGATAACCCTCGAATTCATTCATCCAGTCCGTTAAAGCGCATGCGCAATGTTACTTATCTGCATTATGGGATTGATCAGTTTCCGTCGCGCGCGTACAAGGTGTGACGACAAAGAATTTTATTAATCATGTACGTTCTTGACAAATTGATGGTTTCATGATTTTCGTCTGTTGCTTTTTTCATAATAATATTTACACCGATGATCGTAAAACTTCAGGAAATAAATATTTTAAAATAAAATGTGTCCGTATTAATTCTGAAAAAGTAATTTGGTTTTCAAAGGTTTCAACATTACATTTAAATGTGTGGATATGCACAATTGTTTGTTCTCGTGGGGAAAATAATTTTTTTTTTTTTAAATTTAAATAATTGCAAAATACGAAATTGTACAACGGAACATCGGTTGAGATGAATATTTCTGGTTACCAATTTTCATCTTTGCGCATAGAAAGAAAAAAAATGTCACTGTCCGTTCGTGCGTAAAGTATGAGATAGTCAAACATGATTTCTACTGATTCTGTTTGGTTTGATCGTATTGTAGAAGGCGCTGGGCCTGCGGTACGACCCTATGGTTACAAACTTAGCAAGAGAAAGTGACAATCAACAAGGTTTGTGAAACTCAAATAATTTTATTAGCAATTAAAATGTTACAATTAGCAAATAAAAATTATATAATTTAATTAGCAATTAAAATTAAAACGATGAAAGGCTCAGTATAAATTTCAAAACAGGAAATGTACTGGTCCGCCAGAATCGTAACGTGTCAACTTAGGTCTAGCGATTTATTTTTTCACAAAGAAATGTTTGCTTGAAGAAGCAATCTTTTGATTTCACATTTGACGCATCTTCGCTAGCCATGGTGCTAGCGTGAAAACCCTGTCTACCAGTGCCAAATTAAGCTAGTGCGGGGTCTGTAGTTTATTTTAAAGGGACCCTAATTTAAAAAAAAAATTAAAACATAAAATTTTAACTTGCATAGTGAAGTAATGGTGTTTTTTCATTTGTTATACAGCTAGATAATAAGACAAATGTGTCTGACTTTAAAGTAATAGTATTATTTACATGTAGGTAATTGATAGCTTGAAAGCATTTAGCGCTGGGTCATTGAAAGTGAAATTATTAGAAATATAAACATCAACTTAAATATTATATCATAAACTGTGTAACTGACCCAGGTAAACGGTGTACTATTAAGAGCGTACCAGCACACACGTATATATATATATATATATATATATATATATATATATATATATATATATATATATATATATATATATATATATATATATGTATGTATGTATGTATGTATGTATGTATGTATGTATGTATGTATGTATGTATGTATGTATGTATGTATGTATGTATGTATGTATGTATGTATGTATGTATGTATGTATGTATGTATGTATGTATGTATGTATGTATGTATGCATGCATGCATGCATGTATGTATGTATGTATTATAAAACGATTGGTACCATTTTCATATATATACGATTGGTACCATTTTTATTTTGCACCAACCAGATACCATAAGACGTGTTTTGGTGAAAATGCAATGTTGATATCGCCATCTGTATGGGAAGCGTAGACATATCAATATTTTCAAGATATGACTTTCCATTAGGAGTGATACTAGCAAGATTTTCAAGATGGTTACTGTGATCGGCACCATTTTAATTCTAGAGCAGCAAGACATCAGAACAAGTTTTATAGTGGAAACTTCATAGTCATACAAACATCTATTCAGAAAGAGTAGCGACGACTTTCAAGATGACTGCTGTGTGGTGGCCATATCGGATGTCAGGTCGGCAAAAATTTTATTTTAGAACAACTGGATATTATTAGAAGTCTTCTGGTGAAAAACCTAAATATAGCTCTCTATTTAGGTAGAGTTGTGATAACAAAATTTTCAAGATGACTGCCATGTCGACTATATTGGATGCCAGATTGTCAACATTTTTATTTTGATCCAGATAGATATCATTAGAAGACTTTCGGTGAAACCCCAGGTTGGTATGATTTTCTCTTAGGCAATACAACAATTTTCAAGATCGCCGGTGTGGATACCACATTTGACATGAAATCATACAATTTTCATTTAGGACCTACTACATAAAATCAGAAGTGTTTTGATGAAGAGTTGGGGACTGAAAGATTTTTCAAGATGGATGCCGTGGTGGCTATATATATATATATATATATATATATATATATATATATATATATATATATATTGGCTCTCAGATCGGTACTATGTAGGCCAATTAGGCATTATAAGAAGTCTTTTATTGCAAACCCTTTTTTGATATGGTCATCCATTCAGGAGAAGTAGCGATAACACTTTTCAAGATGAATGCCGTGGTGGCCATATTGGATGTCTGAGCAGCACCATTTTCATGTGAGACCAACCAGACCAAGGTATAAAGGTGTTTATAAAATTCATGGTAACCCTCCATGTATTCTAAGAGCAGTAATAATTTAAAGCTTGTGTTAATAGACGGACTACAGACGACCGGTAACAGGCCATCTCTTGTATGACCAGTAGAGCTAATAAGGAAGGCACAATATATGATTAACATTGGTACTGATATATTGTCTAGCAAATGTCACTTGTATTTTGAGTTTTGCATCAGAAATTCAACAAGATATTCTTCTAAACACAAAATGTAAAAATCATTCGGGCGTCTTTCTTTTAAAAGTCTAGAAATCCCTTTGATGTTATAATAAACATCTTGGAATTTCTTGACGAATATAGTGTCAAAGGTTTCTTTACAATGGCTTCATCTTCGTAGTTATCCACCAGTGTTGCATCCAGCACAGTTTCGGGCACAAATCGCCAATATTTGAGAACAGAAGGTTCTTGATACCCAGGCATGGAACTTGTTTAAAGAGTCAAAACATCATGGTTTAAAATGCTCATGCATGTTTTTGAATGTATATGCTGTAATCTGATGCTGAACCATTAAAATGGAGAAGAAAGTAAGATAGCCACTCGAATTCTTTTTGTCTCTTTCTTTCCCTATATTTCTAATACACGTGTACTTTTTGTTTCAACAATTATCGTGAAATCCAATATATCAATATCTGAAACAGATAGCCTTGATTGAATGACATATACGTTGATTGGTTGTGATTCTATCATTTGGTTGTGATTCTATCATTTGAAATAAGTCCTTGTTTTCCCCAATAATGTCTGTCTGCGTAATCTCCATTGTCTGTGTGGTAATTTTTGTCTCCTTGATCTCCTTCATCTGTGAGGTCTTGTTTATCTGACGATTGTCTTTGTTGGTGTGGTGGTTTGTCGGTCTTGTTTGCCTTGTTTGTATACATGATGGTTTGCATATAAATGTTCATCAACTGTGTATGGAAATGCGGACTGAAGTTTATAATATCTGCATGATAGATGCTTTCTCTGAGGCAACCGAGCTTTAAATTACTTCCATTTCGACAGGTTTCATTGTCTTGGTCATTGTCCCGTATTTGATGGGGTTTTTTTTTGCTTCCGGATTTATGCAGTAAAGCCAGTTTTCCTCTGTATGTTTACATTTTACTACCATTAATGACAATTCAGTGTTCCAGCAAACAGCACGATGTTTTTGTATTCATCAACTTTTCGATAATGTATGACCAGCTCTACAATGAACCGAATTTACCACATTTTCTGCTATTTTTTTTTTCATTGTGAAGTAAAACTTCATCGCCTTTCTTGTAAGCGATGTCTTTAACTTTGCTATCTTAATTTTCTGTATATCCAGTATATTTTCTGTGCCACATTTTAGTGACAAACGCAGAACTGAATTTTCTTTCACCTGCATTGCGTTACTGTCGGCGATGTCGTGACATTTCATCGATGGAATATCCAGTTCGACTCGTAACATAGCTATCTTTCTGTATCCAAGAAAAATTGGAAATTTCTTTGTATTTTTATTTTGTGAGGTTCGGTACGCAAACAAGAATAAAAGGAACTTTGCATCTCAATTATTGCCTACTTCGTTCCTTTCTCTCGACCACTCTCATGCCTTCATGGTCGTCTTCGCACTCATACTAATAGCTCCCTTCCTTGCAATTAGTCTTTTCTCTAAAACTTCGCATTCCTTCGTCAAGCGTCGAAACTCATCTTTGAAAGGAATTGCTGTCTTTCAGGGGTAAGCATCCAGTCGCCTGCAAGTGACCCTCTGTAAGCCATTTTAATTCTGTCTTCTACCCCTCGACCTATCCCACCGCTGCCACAAATTTGTAGAGGAGCACTCCCTCGGCTACATGCCCTGAGTTTCGCTATCACGAGTTCTTTATAATAGGTCTATAGTTGAAGAGATATCCCGCTGAATCTGTCTGATGACTGGCACTCCAGAGTGTGACAGATTTTACCTCAGCGGGATACCGACTTATTTCTAGATTCTTGGGTGTCGCCGACTTGGTCACAGACTAGTCGCAGGGTCGCCGATTTGTCGCAGAGTCGCTTATTGGGTCGCAGACCTGTGGCGGTCACCGTGTCGCTGGGTCGCAGACTAGGTGGCCGACTTTTCGCAGTCACCGTGTCCTTCAGTCGCAGACTGGATAGCCGACTTCTCGCAGAGTCGCTGACTGTCGCAGTCTCGGTCGCCGACTAGTCGCAGACATCGTGTCGCTGTCTGGGTCTCAGTCACCGACTGGGTTGCAGGGTCGCCGACTTGGTCGCATAGTCGCCGACTGGTCTCTCTCTTGTCGCCGACTGTGTCGCAGTCGCCAACAGGTCACACGGTCTCAGACTGAGTCTTCTTCTGGTCGCTGACTGAGTCGCTGTCTCAGTCGCAGAGTCGCGACGTTATCCGCTCGAGATCGATAGAGAGGGAAGACAGTGTGAAATGACGAAAGAAGAGCTATTCTCAGCCCAAAACGTGTATTGTCGCAAGACCTCTGCGTTTCTTGTGCGAGCCTTGTAGCGCCGGGCTGCTGGTCGACGAAAGACCTTGTCCCGTTTTAGAGTCCTGGCCTGGCTCTTCCTTCCCAAGGAATACGACCATATGTGCTTGCTCTGGCGGGATGGTTATACTGCTACACTGCAGGGGACGTCTTCACTCTACGCCGCTTCCTAACAGACCACCATAGCAGCCACAGTTGGTCCTTATATATATCAAGGCGGACTAATGTGACCCAAAACTAAAACGATAGATGGTACTACAAAGCCCGCTAAGCATTCAAAATTACAATATAACCTTTAACAAAACGAAATATTATACAACGAAACGAAAATTTGAAGTCCATGGAATTTTCTCGTTACACAACCCACGTCTCCACTATATGTGCTTCCACGCACATACAACTGTCAACAATGAAACAAAACAAAATTAAGAGAAAAAAAATCACTTAAATCACAAATCACATAAAAAGACAATATCAATCAATTACTAAAGAATTAATGTTCAGTATAAATGTCCATCATTATTCCCTTAGGCTGTCCGAATTAGACAATGGAGTGTTCTGAACGCATTTACTTCACTGTTCCAGATTAGTATAGTTCACATAGAATTCTTCCAATTGGGGGGGGGTAATTTCCTGTCTCCTAGGTCGTTCATCATCAGCTGTTCTTGACTCTCTATTGTTAAAGTCGTTCTTTGAGACAACTTCTGTCATGGTTTCGATGGGATAAGGCGCAAAGGGACTTGTATGATCCAGGTCGCCGTTCCCTTGATCTTTATCCATACATTCCGAAGTCTCAGAGTCCAATTCACTCGATCCTTTAAGGATTTCACTACATCCCTGATGCCTCTTCACGCGATCCGCGTGAAATACGAGGGACTTCCCATATTTACTCTGTAGTTGACGTCACTTAACCTGTCAATGACTTCATATGGCCCATACCACCATGTCTGTAATTTCGGTGAAATTCCCCTTTTTCTTTTCGGCGAAAACAACCAGACAAGATCGCCAGTCTGAAATCTCTCCCATCTGGTCCTGCTAGCATAATAGCGCTTCTGTCATCTCATGTTGCACTGCAAGTTGTCTCTGGCGAAACGATGTGAAATTTCTAATATCTTTTCCATTGATTGAATCCACTTATAAGAACTACTGTAACGTTGATCAGGTGGTTTTCTAAACAGAACATCTAACGGTAAGTCTGCCTTACTTCCCATCGTCATGAAATTGGGAATAAAACTTGAGGTCTCATGCACTGGAGAGTGGTATGCCATAGCAATGTATAGGAGGTGCTCGTCCCAGTCTCTTTGATGTTCTTCAATGAAAGCAGATAGCATGCCCTCTAGCGTTAAGTTCATCCTCTCCACCATGCCGTCGCCTTGTGCATGGTACGGACAGGTCCTAGTTTTCTCTTTCCAAGGAGTCGACACATTTCACGAAAGAGCTCACTCTCGAACTGTCCTCCTTAATCCGTGTGAATCTGTCGTGACACCACAAAACGTGTGACGACTTCTTCTACTATAAGTTTTCTACAACTTTAGCTTCCTGGCAGGGCATTGAGAATATTTCAGTCCATTTTGTAAAGTAATCGGCCATCACGAGAATATAAACGTTTCCATATTAAGTCTTTGGAAGTGGCCCTAAGATGTCAACAGCTATGCGTTCCATTCGATCCACTGACAAAATCAGCTGTATTGGATCCCGCCTTTTCTGTCCTGGTGACTATCGTTTCTTACAGGTCTCACATTTCTGGCACCAAGGAATACGACCAACTGTGCTTGCTCTAGCGGAGTGGTTATACTGCTACACTGCAGGGGACGTCTTCACTCTACGTCGCTCTTCCTAACACACCACCATAGAAGATAGATGGCACTACAAAGCTAGCCAAGCATTCAAAATTACAATATAAACGTTAACGAAACGAAATATTATACAAGGAAACGAAAATTTGAAGTCCATGGAGTTTCCTCATTATAGTATTATAAAGTGTATTTATGTGTAGAACTTATGTTTTTTTATTTTTCTATGATCACTTTTAATCTATTATCACTATTATACTAAATATTGCCTTTCAAGTAGCTCACAGATTATAAACTGTTTCTCAATTGTCTCAACAGCAAAAGTCTGATGATCTTTTACTTTCATTGACAATAGTAGTGAAGGGGGTACCGTAGCGACAATGGGAGTTATCATTAAAATAGGCTGTTTAGTACTTTGGCGACAAGATTTATAGCGACAAATGGCACAGCCGAAGGAATATAGCGACAGGTACCGTAGCGACAATGGGAGTTATCATTAAAATAAAGGAATATAGCGACAATGGGAATTTTGTATTAGCACACCCTGGGACTGTATAGCGTCAAGAGAAATGGTCCCAGGTGACATGACATCACAGTACTGAACACTTGTCAACAGTGTACAAGTACTGTGACGTCAAGCATTCGTCAAGTACTGTGACATCAAGCGTTCGTCGTGTTAGTGAATGTAGTGAAATGTATGTTTTATAACTTATACAGGCAATTTGTTATTGAAAAGTATAATCTTTTCGAGGCATGGAAAGTGGCCCTGAAAAGGGCCGTTGTTTATGATGTTAACATCATGCCGTTAACATACAGGACATCACATTGCTCTTTTCTTTCTCAAAGCTTGTCTTAAACTGCATCTCACTTCTTGTCCGAAGATGAGAGTCCGTTTCAAACAGCCTTATCTTTCCACAAAACATCTTCTTTTCCAAACAGTGGCACCCTTAATTCGGATGACAGTCCATTTTGTTTTCGCATACACGGGTAATATCGGATCGAAAAACAATGACGATAACCAACTAGAGGATTTAGCAGTGATCAACATCTTTTTTTGCGTGTGATGAGAACAAGTGAAGGAAATGAAGTGATCTGTGTGTATTTATAGGGAAAGACTGGATCGAAACGGATTGAAATGGTTGACCAATCCCAATACGCGTTACAAAATTCGGTCACTTCGCGGAGTCTGTCTTCCAATCCGAAGAGAGTTCCCTGTGACGTCACAATTCCTATCTACGTTCACTAGCGTTTGTGCACAGTGAATTGATGCGACATTGATGAGTCAAACATGACGGAACTTAAGAAGACAATGACTTGGGGTGCACCAGCTGCGGAGACGAAAAGCGATGGTATAGCAGCTACTAAAGTGAACACAGTGTCACTGACCGAAGAGGTTGATTTCAACTGGGATTTAGTTCATTTTCTCTCTTCGCAAGAATTTGTACCGGCACCAGTACCTTCACCAATTTCTCCTTCTTTACCACGCATCGACGATTTTAAACAAAGACAAAAAGAAGAATTAGAGAAATTTTTACAGCAGCAGAAAGAAGCAGAAGAAGCATTTCTGCTTGAACAGCAACATCGAGAAGAAGAAGAGACGAGAAGGAAACGACAAGAAGAAGAAGCAGTAGAAAAGAAAATTAAGTCCAGGAGAGAATGAAAACAGTGAAAGTCAAACGGTCACGATACTCTTGGATATTTTAGCGGAGTTAAGAAATCTGAAAGAAATGTATCAGACTAATCTATTACGACCGAAAAGAAAAACACCTAACCCTGTGACTACACCAGAGATTCCACCATTAGTAATTTATACACAATCATTGACAAGAGCAAGTCCACAAGTCGGCCTTGGCCTTGGCAAAGGCATAAAGCAATTAAAGCGAATTGCTTCTCGTTCTTGAGTTTGTGCTCAGGAAACAAAAGACTCAACGGTCCTTTTCAGAACCACTCATTACTTTCGAAAAGAAATAATATTCATTTTACCAAAAAAATCAATGAAAACTTAAAATCATTGTATCACCCTTAGTATGAATGTATTCTTTTATGTATATGTGTTTATGCGTGAATGTAGACTCTTATTCTAAAAAATTAAAACCAGGAGACACTTGCGTTTTTTCAATCTGGTCTATTCTGTTACAATTCTTTACAATTCAATTCACAACAAAACGCAACACTTGCTCAAAAACGTTCATAAACTTCTTCTGTGCCTGTTTATTGAATTTCTTCACTATCACAGTTTCCTTCTCTTCTTGCTCGGTATTCTTCCTTTTCCTCTTCTTCCTCCTTCTCCTGCTCCTGTTGTTTCTTAGGGCACTCTGTAGACCAATGTCCTCTCTCTTTAAAATGATAACAGGTATCTCGACTCTTGTCTTTTTGTACACTGGTTTTTTGACGGTCTGGACATTCGGTAGCCCAATGCCCTTTATTCTTACAGATATAGCAAGTATCCTGACTTTTATCTCGAAAAGAGGGAGAATAGTCCGTTGGATTGTCTGGCGAAAACTTTCGTAAGACACCTCGTAAAGCTCTAATGAGAAGTTCGATTTGTGTGGGTTCTTCCATCGTACTGGTCAGCTTGAGAGCAAAATGAATACTGAGAAGGAACGCGCTAGCGCTTTATATATGCACTGATTTGACATGAATTACGGTTACGAATACCGTAACCCACAAGGAGAAGTGTACATGGAGTGTAAGTTGAAAGGATTGACTCTCAATTATCGCACCAGTCAAGTGGTTAACTTTGGTGTACTCAGAGAAGTCTTGCAGTCTGGTCAGGATGGAAACTTTAAAGTGACCACTTACCAACCTAACTAGATTGTGCGTTTACCCACACATCAAATCGTCAGTCGACCTTTGGAAAAGGTCTATCAAATCGTGAATCAGAAGCGAGGAAGGCTTCCTAACCACTTTAATTTACCGTACGGACACGCTGATATCGGTCAGCATATAAAAGAGACAACGTTCAAGACCAATAGTTCATTTGGACTACTAAGACCAAGAGAAAAAAGATGAATCCTTTTACACATCAAATATCCAGCAAGAGTAAACTTGAGTGCGATGCTGTACGCTGTGATCTCAGCGATTCAGTACCACATTATCGTCATGGGAACTTTGCAAAGATGACCAAACCTATCATGGAAACGAGTGATAATGATGGTATACGTGTCAAACCTGACGGATGCGAAAGTGATGCCACTCGTCATCGTACACCTTTTCAAATTATTTGCGGATGTGGATTACCACCCTACGGATGAGCAGCAGGGAGGGCGAACCTACAAAATTTTGCGACAAAATCGATTAAAGCCTCAGAATGCCAAATGGAGCCTTCCTACGAAATCTCATATTTTAACCAAAAAAAAAAAAAGAGAAAAATTTGTAAAATGGAGCCTTAGCGATTTTGTCGTAAATATGTTGTCATAACCACCCTCAAAATTGCTGCCATCTACGTCGCAAATATGTTGTCATCTCGCCCTCCCTGCTGCTGAAAGGATTTCAGGGTTAATACTAGTGATTTAACCAAATATTTGTTAGCTTTTCACAAACAGACTAATCGATAATACTTCACAACGTAGATCAATTAAATTATTTGACTGATCGGTGAGTGTAAAATTAATTCTAGTTAGCAAATCATTTTGACATTGCATATAGACTGGATTAGTCGGATTTTCAACAATTAAAAATCGTGGAGGAGCTGTTGGTGCAAATGAATAAAGAATGTAACCTTGTCGGGCTTGATTTGATTGTTCCATATTAATTTGATAACTTCCTTCGATTACATCACACGTTAAATTAAGCGCGATCACCGATGAAATATCCACATTGTTCGGTGCGATATGTCTACCGTCGCCGTCGGGAGAATTATTATGAGTGAGGATAATAGGCTTCGGCTGGCTATCTTTCCATGATTGATGAATTCTATTAAATCCTTCGTCGATGGCAGTTCTGGGTTTTTTCTTTAACTCGGGAACGTTATATCCTGGTAATTTATAATTTGGATTTTCATTTATATTTTTTTTATAATCTTGGGCTGAACTAGTTTTTGAAATCGGGTTATTTTCATCAGTAAAAAGATTAGTAATCCTCGAATTAAATATTTCCATGTCATCGATGATTTTATTACCCGCAGCGACTACACTAGTAAACTCAGCTTGTGTAAGAAGGCCAGATCTTAACGAGGGTAATAACAACAAAAAATCATTATTCATTCTATCAAGGATGTGATTTTTAATATCTACAAATGTTGGACTTGTATCATGCATTTCCAAAATTTCGTCCTCTCGTATAATATAATCATTAAAAAGTGGAATTATCCATGCATCCTCACCATATTGATCCTTATATCGATATCTTTTTGTGAAGTTTATATCCTCGAATTTTTTATAAGTTTTTGATGGATTTTCAGGTCCTATTTCATCAGTGACGTAATCAGATTTTACAGGCTCGGGAGTGGAATTACCAGCATTTCTAGGTGGATCTTCGGGCCATCCTAATACTGTTCTTATTGAACTGTTATAAATATCTACAACATACCCAAGGGAGCCTATTTCAATTGTAGATGATAGTGTTGGTTCATGAACTGTTATCGCAATTTTTGATTCCCTTCTAGTAATGGATTTTATTCTACGTTGTAATTCATTATTAATTTGCTCAATTTGATAGGACCCAGTTGGTATTGAAACAACGTTCCAATCTGGAGTGTCATCTTTTTTATTTCTATATGCAAATACCAGGGAATTATTAGGTCTCTGACCACCAAATGGAACCGATCTAATATTAGGCCAACTATGATACACTCGTAATTTTGCCACCGCGATTTCCTTTACTGAAACAGGGGAAGGAAAATTCACACTGAATTTAGGGTTTGTTGACGATATTGATATCATGCTTGTTTTCCGCGGAGTGGTAATTTCTGCTATCCGCTGAAGTAGTTGAATCTCTTGCGACATTATTATTATTATTTACAATGTCTAATTTTGCAATAGATAAAAAACGCTAGCGTTTTTAATCGTAGTATCATAAATACGTATCATCGCGGAGAATTCGTCTTCGGTAATTATCGTATCATCAATCGATGATGACATCAACGAGGATAATTGTGAGTAACCGTTAGATACTGCTTGATGTTTTACTATATAGTCGTTAAGTTTTTCTTGAGAACAGGATGATATTTTTTAGTAATAGCATTTGCAATTCCAGCAAATGTTGTCACCGCGAAAAAAACTTTTGGAAGCAACAGCTACCATTTTTTTCTAAAATTTTGTATAATAAAGGGGCACCGGGGGGGGGCCAAAAAAAACCAGATAATGGGGGGTTACTGTAAACAACAACGGGGGAAAATTCCCTGCGATATTTTTTAAATTTTTTTTTCTCCCCCACCCTATTGATTTTTTGAGTTTCTTTAAAAAACCTTTGAGGGGTTCATGGGCGATTTTGGGGGTGAAAAAAGGGGGAACCTTATTTTTTTAAAATCTCAAGGGGTTTCTAATTTTTAAAAAAATTTTCTAATTTAGATCGGGGCTACAAACCCCAGGGTACGTTAAAAAATTATGTTTTTTTAAATTTGGTTTCAGTGGCTTGTTTTTGGGTTAAACGTTTTTTTTCCCCAAAAGGGTCAAATGGGTTTTTAAAAAGTTGTTTTTAAAAAATTTTTGAGAGAGGAGGTTTTTTAATGGTTTGGTAATTTGGGTTAAATGATTTTTATTTTTTTGAAAGTTTTGGTTTTGTTTTTTTTTTGTTAATTTTTGATGGGGGAAAATTTTGTTTTAATATTTTTGGTTATTCCTATCTTGGGGGGGGGAATTTTTTTTTTTAATTTTGGGGAAATTTTTTGGTTTTAAAATTTTTTTGTTGTTTTAAATTTTTAAAAAGAATTTTTTTTAAAATAATAATTTTTTTTTATTTTTGGGTTTTTTTAAATTTATTTTTTTTTGGGTTTTATTTTGGAAGGGGGAGGGGGAGGGTTTCCCGCTGGTGTTAAAAAAATTTATTGATAAATTTCACAAAGGGGAATTTTTCTTTTGTTAAAAAATTGGTTTTTCAAGTTCTTCATCTAAAATTTTTTAATGCATCTGTGATGTAGAAACAAGTACACCAATGTTGAGTTTTCCATCATTTGAATATAACACTATTGTATCTTTCAACGACGTCATGTCTTCGTATTAAGTACATCATCCAATGAAACATTACTAGATTTCAATTTGCCCTGGCGATCTTGAAATACAACTATTCCCAGGATCTACACTTGACAAATTTAGGTCTCGGCGATTTCATCTTCGATTATTTTTTTTACATTTCGACAGCGAATTATACTATCGGTTTCTGTTTTTTTTACTCTGATAAAGGTCGTCCCCAAATATCAATCATTATATTCGACAAACGCTAACGTTTTTCTAAATCATAACGCTATTTTTTTTGCCATTGCCTGCTAGTAAAAACATTAAAAACCCAATTTTTTGTGGTTTTTTCCCAGGAAAATCTAGTATTCTCGGGAAAGGGCTTTTAAATACCCAGCCCGGGGCATATCGGGGGATCATTTAACCAGGTTTTGGGGAGCGGGGAAATTTAAAAAAATTGGAGATGATTTTTTTAAATTGTGGGATATATATCGCTTAAATTCTTTTTGGTGGAGCTAACCATTTAAATAAAAAATATACTTTTCCCGGGGGAAAAAATTTGCTTTATGGCAAACCCAATGATTCCCTTTTTTTCCGCGCTGTTATAAAGATTGAAAATTTAAAAATTTTAAAATTTTTTTAAAATTGGTTTTGGGTAATTGATTTAGGGAATTTATAAAATTTTTTTTTTTTTTTTTTTAAGTTTTTTACAGCATCAATTAAAAAAAATTGGGAACATTGGGAAAACCCAAAAGGGCTTTTTTCCACTAATAACCCCGTTCCTGGTATTCTTAGGCCCGTGCCCTTGTACCAATTGTGTGGAGTTCCTGGCAGTCTTTGACCCTTTCCGTTTTTTATAGCCATTCCCAGTAGCTTTTTTCAGGGCCATTCCTTCAGCAGTACCAACGGCTCCTAACGCTGCCGCCTTCGCAACCGCTGGGGCAGCCGCTGCAATCAATGCTGGAATAGCAGCTAACAGCGGGAATATACCACCTGATTTTATCATACTGGCGATTGCTGCTATCGAAAAATCAATTTGAACTCCTTGTTTGTTCTTTAGTGCATCATTGAAATGTTTTTTGACGATCTGTCAATGATAATTTATGTGCACCACCAGACATTTGAGTGGGTTTCAGCGTTATTGTAGTTCCACATTCTTTAGCCGACTTTGATTTCAATTTCTTGACCTGACCATCAGTCAACTGGACATTAACAATACTATACGTCATTCTATTCTAAAATGTAATTTACATTTTTAATTGATCTTATTGTGAAAATCCTAACTACGTGTTTGGAAAATCAAAGGTTTTCTAATGGTGCATCAATAAGTCTCATTCGTCCGCCAATTCCTTCTAACAACATTGATTTATCACTGAGAATGACAGCAACTGCTCTATAATCAGCTATAGCACCACGTTGTACCCGAGCTTGGAAGTATATATCAACAACAGATTGTCTCATCATGTCAAGATGTTCCTATGAAAAGTAATAAATCGGATAGTGTTTTTCAAAATCAATTTGCGATATATGCAAACCAGTATCAACAATTTGATCTCGACCCATATACGACAATATTCTATGATATACACGTGCTACGATGTTGTTATCATAATCAAGCTGTACAATCTCTGCTGGCTCTTGTTGTCCGTTTATTCTCACCGAAACTTCACTTACCCCTAATTTATCAAATATCATATGACTAGATAATTGACGACCCACTCGATTTGCATCCTGTAACGCTATAAAGATATGACGTGGAGCTGAAACACCTTGTTTTGATGCTAAGTGCCATGTAAATGTGCCATTTACATTATCCTGCTTCGTATCAGTCGTTGTTGTTAGCCAACTTAGCAATGATTTTCCACCTGTGTCCATAAACGATAGTAATTCTTGCTCTATTGTAACTGCTGGAGTCAAGACGGGTATCCATAGAACCAATTTATTTAAAATGACTTTACCATCATCAACATCATTAGCACGCCAGATTGCATCATTGTCATTTTCCTTTCGCACTAACACGACTGTATGCTTTGCTCCATAGATGACTTTTCTGACATTTCTACAAAATCCGAATATGTGATGTAACGGAATTGCACATGAAAACCGTCGACGCTGTCCTTTCAATGCTCCTTTTCGTGTTGCAAATCCTAGATTGAAATTATCATCGACCCTTTTTAAAATGTCAAATTCATTGGCGGGTCTAATTTCACGGTCTGGATTAGCATCGAGTTGTTGATTATCTAATGCAGTAGCTCTCGCAGTTCGTACTTTAATAAACTGAATATGGTTAGCATGATCAGAAGTATCCTTAGCACACATCATAGACGGACCAGCCGACCTTGTATAATCATCAGAATATCTCGCAAGTCCGATTATTGTTGTTGCAATATCAACATTTTGTTCTATTGATTCAATTTCTTTTCCATCAATGATATATCTTGCACTGTTAAATAGCGCCATAATGCCATTATTTACGAAACCAACTCGGATATTTGGGTCATTCCCATATGGTGTATCAGCTGCAACATTTGTTACAAGCTCTCCTTCTACTTCAATAAACGCCTCACACGGCAAAAAGTATCTACTTGTATCTTGAACTTGAAGTTCAACTCTCCCCCGTTGATTAGGCTCTCTTGCAGGATAGGCATAATACTGATAATTAATTTTAGAATCATCTTTATTCACCGGTGCTGCCATATCAAACGCTGGATCAGCAATTTTTTAAAATGCCATTTATACTAAAACACTATCGTTTTTCTAAATGTAATAATGCTATCATTTTCTTTTTCGTTTGAAATTTTTACGATTTCCTCCAAGACCACTTCCCGCTATCATACTTGCAATATTACTACTATCTGGTGAAGTCATTGCTAATGATGCTAGTTTTTGTTCCACTGCGTTATTTATCACTTTACTGACATTTGCAGGCATCATTGTTGTTGAAGGTAGCGGTGTTGAAACCATTTGTGGTGGTTTTCGTCCGAATCTAGATTTCACCAATGACGTTATTCTATTTTTTGCGGTAGAAAAGGCCGTTCCTGCAAGATCTCCAACAGCGTTAATTCCCTTATTACAAATAACATCAATGGCTTTCATCGCTAATTGTTTAGCAATTGGTGCTACTTTTGGGGCTATTATTGTGAATAAACCCGCTATGGTATTTCCAAGGCCGTCTCCATAGTATGCCTTATAAACGGGCAATCTTGAGTTTACCACATACACGTTTGTTGGTTTATCGTGATTATAGTGTACTATCATCTTATTTGAAATGACTTCGTAATTTCTAAATGCAGGCATTTCAGAAATTTCAATCGCTATAATAACCACTAAATTCCCCTGGAATTCCGTCCATTAACTCATCCAAGAGTTCTCGATACGTATGAATATCAATTATCCCACCTTGGAATAATCGTCTGCAAATATCAAATGCTTCATTAGTTATTTCGACTCAGTTATTCCCTGCTCGCTTACCTCCCATAAGAACCTCAAGTCGTGATATATCATTAATGATATTACTAGGACATATATGAGAATCATGATGAGAACTTCCATAACCCTTTCCTGAAGAACTTTCTGGTTCGGAAACGTTTTGAATTTCTGGAGATTGTCGACCTTGACCTCGACCTCGACCTCGACCTCGTCCTCGACCTTGTTGTTGTTCTTTTCGTTGTTGTTGTTGTTCTTTTTGTTCTGTACCATACTTATTAACTCCCATTTTAAAAGCATTGTATTTCAATGTATCCCTTTTTAAATTGCCGGAGATTTCTTTATTAATTTTAAATAACCAATCCACCCAGTCATCTCGTTTTATTGTGTTTTTTTATACTCGTCTTTTAAAAATTCCCCCCCCCTGTTATAATAACTTTTTACAGCGAATTCACCAAATGACACATAGTCTTCAAGTTTCAGCAATTGAAATTGTCTGATTTCTTCTATAGCTTCATCAGTGAATTTCTCGTTAAAAGGAACACTTTTTTTAGTGGAAACTTTTTCAATATAATCACTAGCATCTTCAACGGGGTTATCATCAGTATCAATATTACCCATTTGTTGTATTTCTCGCTGAGTTTGTAACTCACCTGAAAGTTGTTTTATTTCCTCCTTGGTTTTTTCAGTTTCTATAGCAATCTTTCCCAGCACATCAATAATAGGTACTGTTCCTTCTTTAGGGATGTCGCCGTATATAGCACGTTCTGTTGCAAGTTTCATATCTTTAGTGGCTTTAGTTACAGGAGCAAAAAGCTGTTCAATCCCAATAGAAAAGTCAGTCTGCGCTTGCTGTCTAAGTTGTAGTTTATCTCGCACGTTATCTCGAATTGGTATAAACTTTTTCAGTAATGCTAACCTCTCACGGGCTAGTCTGGTAGTTAATGCTTCTGATGTCATTATTGGAAACGCTAACGTTTTTTAAATTGTGGGTTTCAATGCTTGCATTTCCAGACTCATCAATCAAACGTCTTATAGATTTCACTTTCAAAGCAATCTCTGACCGAACTTGGTACTGTTCCCCAGTTTCTTTCTAATTGCTTCAACTATACTAAATAGCCGAATGAATAAATTAATATCATTGTTATACAAAGAAGCATTAACCGCTTTTTGGATTCTTTTGATCAGTGAATACATTTTAGGTAGGGCATATCTTCCATGCTTCAATTGTATATTAATTTGTTCAAATTCATTCAAAAGTCTGTCTTCATTTAAAAATTCAGAAAGTACGATTCCTTGATTTCTTAAATTTGATATTTCTGTGATGATAGATGTAATATCTTGAAATTCCATTTATTGAATATTATTAATAATGTATTTTCTTATCTTTAAAATATTTTTATCGATTCCCCAACATACAAAAAAACCATATACAATGCCTGTCCCTTCCTCATTCGAGTTCCGAGGCAAGGGAGGGCATACATTAAAGACTTATACAATACCCTAACCCCCCAATCGAGTTCAAGGGCGGGGTTATATGTGGGCATTAGACATGAAATCCAAGTGATTTCTTTACAAACATTGAACATATAACATGAAGCCAGTACGTTACATGTACTTAATTAACTTAATAAATAAAGGTATTTACAATGAATGAATATTTACAATGAATGAATGAAGGTATTTACAATGAATGAATATTTACAATGAATGAATATTTACAAGGAATGAATGAAGGTATTTACAATGAATGAATATTTGCAATGAATGAATGAAGGTATTTACAATGAATGAATATTTACAATGAATGAATGAAGGTATTTACAATGAATGAATATTTACAATGAATGAATATTTACAATGAATGAATGAAGGTATTGTAATATTTACAATGAATGATAGGGACAGTACAGGACGATACAAACATGAAACGACGGGGCGGACACTTACTACACCCAATCTACCAATCAAAAGCAACCCAAGAAATTAACCATGGTTGCAGTTGAAAAAATTCAACCACACCATGTCAATGGCGTGGGAGTTTTGATTGGCAATATTGGGCTTCGTTTAAAGCCCCAAACTTTTACGGCTCATATTATATATAAGGTGACTAATAGTGCAGTGTATGTGTAGGTGTGTTATTTTTACCACTAAATACTTAATAAATAACATTTCATGGCGTTAAATAAAACTAAGTACTTGAATAAAACATTTTTTTAAACAATACAGCTGTTATATAATAATAAATATTTTTATGTTTTTTCATTAATTTTTATAATAACCGTAATAATAATTTGGATTCACGGCCATACATAACTCTGTCAAATTTTCTACCCTATACAGGTTTTTCCAACAAAACCCTAACTGCTGTTCTCAATACAGTCTTTAGAAACAAGAAACAATAACACAAAACCAAGGTCCGTACATACCTGATACGTATATATACCGAGTTAACCATTAAATACGTACATGAGATCACACACATCATTAATTCAATCTAATTTCACATGTGTTTTTTACGTTTATCTCGCACGAATTACATATCCGGGAATACTGTCCTATCAATATCGAAAGTAGGATAGTCACGTGACGATCAGTAGTAATGAGGGGAAATACGGAAAAAAATAAAAAAATAAAAAATTATATTTCATTAATAGTAATTATTGAGAGTCATTTCATGCGTATGAAAACTTTATTCTATGTCCATTTTTCTTTAAGATAGATCTTTGATAAATCCCTTCAGCAACTTTTCGTATAGAGGAACTACATATTCCAAAATATTTTCCCGCAGCATTCATTGAATGAAAAACTCTTTCTTCATTCGTCGTTGTATCAAATGATTTAACTCCCTTGCGTCGTTTTGAGTATTTTCCTGTCTTTCCTCTTTTTGTATTCTCTCTTTGAGAAATGCATTGTAAATTGGAAATCGCGTTGTTTAAAGGATTAGAGTCAATATGATCAATAACATTACCATCTTTAATCAATCCATTAAATGCTTCATAGACAATTCTGTGAACGTAATAGTTCTTTCTTACAGCAGCAAATTGTAAGTATCCTTGATTATTAACAAAACCAATTGGCTTTTTCAGTCTGCGGTTTCTAAAATCACCATCAGCAGATATTTCATAATTAACGAGTATTGGATGTGGTCTGAATTCTTGCTCCATTTATATATAATAATACTATTTGTCTAATTCATCATTTGCTTTATTTATAAATTTATTAATGTAGTCTTGAGGGGTTTTTATGATTTTATCTTTGACAGAGTCATGGTTAGGGTCAATGATAGCGTTTTTTTAGTCGTTTATCATAATGTTTCAATTATCTAAACCGCTTACCCCCACAATTGATACATAATTGTGATTTTCCTCTCACACCCACCCCACAATTTATGCATGTGGACGGGCCTGTCGAATTATTTCTGACACTTTGTAAGTGATGAACACAGAATTCACCTCTACACGATTTATTGCATGGGGTTACTGATCCAATCATAAGCCATTTACAATGATTCATTATATATAAACAAAATTTTCTATTTAAATGTTTGCTTTATTTATATGAATGAAGAATTCAAGAGATTATCGGCAATCAAGCCTTGGAAAAATATTAAATTCAATCTTGATAGAACCCTCGAAGATGTACCAAAAGAGAGAATAAATAATAGAATTCTGATTAGAAAAATACGAGATTGTGCTAATGAGTTTAAACAGGACGGTGCATCACACACCTGGTCAACATTTAAAATAGATGGTGTTGTTGATGCTAGAATGAATGATGAAACAGCAGCTATGATACTATCACAACTTGGCAATAAACGGTATTTTCTCAGAGTGAAATTCATTATCAATTTAGAATCGGGCGATTAGGTTATAAGAGACAAGTTTGAGCCAATTCTCAAAGATAATACAACAGTCATTGTTAGCCGTGATTCCAGACCAGGGTTGTTAACTGGAATTGATAAACCATACTATGAAAAAGCGTATCCAGAAACAGCAATTGTTTATGGGATGTATCCGTTAAATAAGAAACCTGACATTGGAAAACTAGCACCAATGGAACAGTCAACGTCAGTGGAAAAACCACTCAATTGTGTGGCACAACGTCTCATAGAACACTTTACAAATGCACACCGTGGGAATAAATTAACCGATCTAAGACGTAAAAAAATAGATCAATGGGAGCTAACAGTGAAAGAGAACGGAGCAACTATTTCCGATATAGCTAGATTGGAAACGTTGAGATTTCCGATAACTGTTTCAACGATAACCGGCGAAGTATTATACGAATCGAAATACAATAAAAACGGAGCTCCAATCAAAATTATTGATCATAACAAACACGCATGGACATCCGCGATTACAATATTCCCGCGAGACAGAACAGTGAAGTATATCCCAGGAGAATTTACCAAGGATGGCATTCTCACTGAAGAAAGATTATTCGATGCTATTGCTAGTTTGTGTAAAAACGACCCTGTATCAGTATGGCTACTTCATAGTTTTGAAGATGAAGAATATCAATTCAATCAATTTGTGAGACCTAACGGTGAATTATATCGTACTGAAAGTCTACATAATAGGATGAAAAATCTAGCAATAAGTCTCAGTGAAAACGCTAGCGTTTTTAATGGAAAATCCGACGATTACGAACAGTTACTTACAAATTGTTTTACAATTCCATCGGTTGCAGCTCATTTTGCAAGAAAGAAAAATAATTGGAAACCAACACGAAAAGAGTTTTTACAGGATGTTCAATCCAGCTGTTTGGAATATTATCATGGCGGTCTATGGAACGTTAAGTACAATCGTAAAAGTATGATATAAGTTGATATCGTTGCTTGTTATCCAGGAAGTTTTCTAGGATATGGATTCGCTGGTGAGTATTTTAAACGGTTTGGACATCCCACACATGAAATGACTCGCGTTGCTATTAATGGACCACTGCCTGATTTTGATTTGACCGGTTTTGCTCGCGTAGTATCATTTGAATTCGCTGAAGGACTTCATCCGTGTTGTTATGTTTGGATTGGTAGACACATGGCTGAAAGGATGTGGTTACCAATAGTGTTATTGCGATATATGATTGATTGTAAAATGTTAGTTTCGTTGATTGTCAGCGAAGCAATTATCTCATATCAAAAACAAACCAATGTCTGGTTACCAGAACCAGAATGTCTTGATAGTATAATCGATAAGTCTAGAAAACATATTGATGCTGACGAGGAGTACATCATTGAATGGTCAAAAAAGATATTTAATCAACGAAATAGTGAAGCAAAGGATCTCGGCCGAAGAATAATCGGTAAATTTACACAAGGTGGAAAAAATGCAACTTTAAAAGACAATCCTCACGATTGATTATAGATGATGCCGAATAAGACTTCGTTATTAAAGATGCAGTAGAGAAAAATAGATATGCAAATTGTAAAACAGCCTTCTTCTCCAATAAAACAAAGTTAGGTAGAATTGTTACTTACAGTGATGGAGAAAGCTCTGCATATCTACATTTAAGGGCTTCTATGCTGTGTTATGCATCTATCAATTTATTTGCAATGATAAATAGATTTCCTAGTATAGCAGTTAGAGTTGCAATTGATTCAATGTATGTCGATAAAAAATATATCAAAGAGGTAACTAAATTTACTAATAGCGAAGAGACTTGGGGAACATGGCGAATTAAACGTGAAATACAACGCGATTATTCTGAATCAGCAGACGTTGAGATTAAAAGCAGTTACCTGAAGAACGATAATTCTATCAGTGAAAAATCCGAAGGATTTTCTATGTCTAAAACACCACCGATATCAGATCCAATTTGTAGATATAAAACAGTTTATTTAAACGGTTGTGGTGGATCTGGAAAGACAACACGTGTGATAGAATTATATCTTGAGAGAACGTCCATGATTGTACTCACACCAACCCATAGACTAGCGAGAGAGATAAAACAACGAAATGTTGAAGCTTGCACGTATCATAGTTTTTTTTTCGATACAAGGGCGATACTTGGACTCCTGAGCGAATGGCTGAGAAATTTATTCCTTCGGTTATTATTTGGGATGAAGCATGTACTGTTTCAGAAGATGTATTAAAAATGTTTCTTGATTGGTTATTGCAAAATAATACAAAAGTTATATTGTGGGGCGATCATGGTCAACCACCACCATTTGTTGGTAGATGTCCGCATAATTGGTTAAAAGGATTTGTTGATTATTACGAAGAAATTGATACTGACTATAGAGCACTCGATGAGCAGTTACGTGAGTTTAAAAAACTAATTAGATTACTGTCCGATAGAATTCAATGTGAAGTAGCGCGTGAAATAATTTCTGAAACACCTATGAATGATTTTTGGGAAACATGGAGACCAAATGATTTTGTAGTAGCAAGTATAAAGATAGTCAGAGACGCACTTCAGAAAAAGTTGTTTGAGCTACACAAGAAAAATTTCCCAACGTTTCCAGTACCGTTGTGTTATAGACCATTGGATACACGAAAGCAGAATATTGAAGTTGAAATTCCAGGCCAGACTGAGAAACAGATTCTAGTGTTAAATGATATTGTGCTAGTTGATATCAATGCTGTAGAAGATGCATTATGCGCTGATAAATCACCATGGACGCTTGGTTATGTAACAACAATACACTCGTCACAAGGATTAACCATCACGAATACAATTGTTTGGATAGTTGATAATCGCATTGAATGGTCAAATTTAGTCTATCTCGCAGTGTCCAGAGTACGACGAATAAATCAACTACGAAGGATTGTTTTCGATGATGATTTTAATGCAAACAATGATAGCACTGATATTAGCATCATTAATAAAAAAAACTCTCTGGTTACAAACAGCAGGACAAAAAAACAACGAGAATTTGATATTAATGCTGAAGTAATAATCGCATTAAAAGAACAACAGAATAATCACTGCGCCAGTTGCAATTGTATAATGCACTGGCAGTATTCGGATAAAGACCCTCGACAATTCACCGTAGACAGAAAAAATAACAGTCTTGGTCATGTCAGAAACAATGTGATGTTGACCTGTCTTGAGTGTAATAGACGTAACGGTGCTAGTTAAGACCAAGTGGCGGTAATTGAGTATCGTCCGGAAAGACTTGTACTTGTTCGCGTGTAAAACCACGCTGAGGTGCAGTTGAATCCAATCTGTAGATTGGAGGTCTACCAGTTGATCGCGTTATGGTTGAAATTTTATGCGTAGTAACACTCCATATAGGATCAGTAGCTCTTCTTTTACCACCTTCAAGTTCTCCTGGTTCGTATATATATATATATATATATATATATATATATATATATATATATATATATATATATATATATATATATATATATATATATAATATCTTACAGTAACATCACTGAGAAGTGGGTGAGTGCTAACCCGCTGTGGTTCTTCTGGTATATATATTTTTTATTGCAATATTTGGTTTCATATTAATAGTTCGAGTAATCTCGTTATTTAACGCTGCAACTACACTCGGTAACCTTTTGACCCATTCACGAGATCGTTTTTCTTGGATGAATTCTTTTGCATATTGATATCCAAATAACCGTTCCGCAAGAGTTCGATTAAATCGTTCTACAATTGCCTGATCACGATGTAACGCAGTATGTCCCCGTCGTATTGTAACATTATGAGTTTTCATTGTTGATAGAACAGCACCTTGAAACTCTTTGCCAGGATCAACTTGTAATAGATTTGGCCATCTTAGAGGACCTCGTCGATAAATCCTTTCAAATGCAGAAACGAGTTCAGAAGCTGACTTTGTTTTCAATGGTTCTGCTTGTTTAAATCGACTCGCAATATCAACTACAGTTAGCGCGTATTTGTAACCATGGTCATGTGGTAAAAACAATAAATCAGCCTGATGAACTTCATTGGGTACGGTAACATCAAAATGAGAATAATTAATTTGTTTAGGCGGTGGTAGATAAATTTGCCATATAGCTTGTTTGGATAACCAATCTTTCGCAGTTGACTTTTTCACTTTTGCAACGTTAGCGAGTTTACTGATTGCTGCTTTACCCTTCCAGTATCCTTTCGGAGAATTATAAATAGATTCCATACTATAAAAACACTAGTGTTTTCAATTACCAGCACATAACACCAATTTGCCTTTCATAGCTGATTTAACCAACCATGAAGCCAAGTTTTCTTTGAAGGATTTATTGGGAATAGCATTTAACGCATGAATTAATTTTACATCCGCGAGATGTCTTTGTTGCAAATTATTGCTTTTATATGCAACATCATGAGCATGACATGCCTTATCAATAGCATTTATCGGATACTCACCAGGCCGGGGCTGATTTTGATCATCAAGTCTGATATCTAATCTCGGTCCGGGACCACAGTAACTATATCCTGGAAGGTGTTTTTCTCCGGGGTATTTTGCCCATGGGGTTCCGGGGAGTTTTCCAAGTTTTGCGGCAATATCACCTCCGAGTTGCTTTTTTTTTTAAAAATCTAAATTTTTTTGTACCACATGTTACACACTTACCAGTAAGCGCTAGTCTATTGTTTTTAGATGTAATGGTTGTCTGATCGGTTGTATCAGTACGCTGTTTACATTTAACACAATATAAATCCATAATTTATATATAGCGTTATGAATATAATTGATTTTTCAGTGACTAAAAGAAGAGAACCGGTAAAACACCACGCAGCGCTTCCGAATTCAATCCGTGCCATTATAATCGGACCATCTGGATCGGGTAAAACACAATTGCTGCTTAATTTGATAATGCGATTTATGAAGTGGGATAAATTATATTTAGTTGCCCCATCTGTAGATGATCAACGGTGCTATGAAGTGCTAAAAGATTATAATGAAAATGCATCAGAAATTAAAGGTGAAAGTGTAATTGACTTTATTACTGATATTAATGATGCACCATCAGTAGAAGATCTCGATGGAGACATAAACAATCTTGTAGTGTACGATGATGTAATGTTAGATAATCAAAAGAACCCTCCTAGAATATTTCCCCGAGGTAGGCATAAAAACACTGATGTAATATATGTCACTCAACGATATACTCAAATTCCAAAAGTAATTCGCCATAACTGCAATATTCTTGCTGTATTCAATGGTGTTGATACACATACGCTACGAAATATTTGGCAGACATGGTGTTCCGATATGGACTTCAATGGATTTAAAAATTACTTTAGTCATGCTCAGTCAGTCCCATATGGATTTATAACAATAAATTTACACGACCCTCGGTCACGATATCGTATTGGACTTGATCAAATATTTGGTTAAATAATTTGTATTAAGTAGCAGCAGAGAGGGCGAGATGACAACATATTTGCGACGTAGATGGCAGCAATTTTGAGGGTGGTTATGACAACATATTTACGACAAAATCGCTAAGGATCCATTTTACAAATGGTGTCTTTATTTCTTTTTTTTTTTGGTTAAAATATGAGACTTCGTAGGAAGGCTCCACTTGGCATTCTGAGGCTTTAATCGATTTTGTTGCAAAATTTTGTAGCGTTCGCCCTCCATGCTGCTGGATGTCACGATAAACTGAGTAAACTTTTGCATATCTCACCTTACCCTCATCGAAGTGAAATTGGACAATACGAATATTCGTTCCCTGTGTGTCTGCTAGAATACTCTGATTATGAAAGTCGGTTTCAAACTTTTCGAGGTAAATGGCCAAAATATCTGAAAGGACCTACCCCCGAAGAATTAGCTAGAGCTGGATTTTTCTACTTGGGTGAAGGGGATAAAGTCAAGTGCTTTAGTTGTGGAGTGTCACTTCACCAGTGGGAACAGAAAGATTCCGCTTACCTGGAACATGTTCGTTGGTCTCCAAATTGCCATACGTACCTTTAGTGGGACCTCGTCCTTTATTCAAATTCAACCATATCGAGTAAGAAAGTAGCAACATGGTTAGGAGTCCAAGGTCGGGTCAACCCTAGACAAGTATTTAAACCCGACATAAACATTAATCTTCAAACATTGCCACTCGAATTGCAAGAGAAGATTTATAAGGACATTTGGCAGAGTCTTGCTAGTGCCAAATCTCAATTGGTGACTGTAGAACTTTTGTGTCGAGAAATTCACAGGAGGAAAGTGAAAGAAGTCAACCAACAAGTTCGATATCACTGGATCAAAATTGTGTTCATTCTTTGTTTTCGCTTTAGACCATTTACAATGGAAGATTTTATTAACATTCTGGACCGTTATACTGAATGGCAGTGGAATGAAATAACTCACTACATTCAATACTTTCGCTCAAAGAGAAGTGTTTAATACATGGTTATGGATTCTTTACAAGAGAATATTCGTGGTTTACCTGTGGAATTGAGAGAACGCATTTATCGAGAGTTGGTCAAAATACAAGTCAAACGCAAAGAACTATTGCATCCGTTACGTCACCGATGTTTGAACCACTGATACCTCAAGGCTATAAGAGGATTGATTCTGAAGATAGTGGTCAAGTGGTCAGACATTGATCAACAACAAGTGGGAGAAAAGTGTATTGTTAGTAGAGATTATATTTACTAACAGTTACACTTACTGAATCGAATTCCAGAAGACGAGTTAGAGAGTTACCACAATCTTGTACAGAATGTATACTTAGTGGAAGATGAAACTTCTGATCGACTGGTCATGTGCCAGTTAGTGACTAAAAAATTTGGATTCGAGAACGGAATAATACGACTATGTTTGTGCAGAAACTACGAATATAGCTGTCGAAAAAAAGTGACTATAAAATCGTTCTACCATGCCAAAACCTTTATCATTGGTGACTCAACAGATTCCTTGGAAGGAGATCCATGACCATATTCAAACAGTGGATGATTACCATTGGCTTATACGAGAACTGTGTCCATTGAATTGGGGACGACGTATCGTGTGTGTCTTAGTGACTTGCTTTCTGGGATTTCGTTTACCGTCCAATGATTTGTGGACACTTTACGAACAGTACGTACCACTCCAAAAACAAAAAACAAAATATGAAAGTGATGCCTTTAAATGCTCACGAGAAACTCATTCTCCTGAAAGCTTTGCGCATTCATCTGGATACTTCTAAACCTTTACGGGAAAACAAGATTCGTCAACTGTTAGGTACCGAAGAGGTGTATGAGGATGTGTGTGTAGCTTGTGACTTACACTCTCACTGGACAGATGTACGTGACTGGAAAAGTGTGGGCTTTGAGGCTTGGACTAAAGAAGTGGCTAACTATGCCCGAGATTTGTAATCCTAAAACATTAAAACGTTCCGTGAAAACTTCACTTTTAATTCTGTGTTAGTGACAATACCAGAAGAAGAAGAACAGTCTGTCACAGAGGAAAACCATTCTCTTCAGGACAGGACAGTCCTTGACCTTTCCGAAAGACCATTCCAGGAGAACCTTTGTGTGACAGTACCAAACCATGTACAAACGTTTAGAACATTAGACACTGTCCCTAGGACACTACATTTGAATGACAAAAAATTTTGTAAAGTAGAAACTTGTTTATATTCCACGATAGTTGTGTTGATGTGTCTTTTATTCATGTACTTAACCATTTGGCTATTTTGTATTTATGTCTTTCATGTTATTTCATTTTAAAGTCTGCAATAAAAGTGTCCTGAAAAAGTATAAAAACTCTTGTCTTGTTTGTCATCGTGTTACAAGAAAGGTGACATTCCTGACACTACTATGACTACCTCTACTGTCTCTGCTTCCTCTTCCTCCACTCAGTTTCAAAATCATTGACGAACATTTAGACCATGCTAGTTGGGATGCCTTGTATCTTCGACATCCTTTTAATATTCTAATTGCTGGACCTAGAGGTTCAGGCAAAACCGAATTTGTCAAACGTTTGATCGAACATAAACATCATTTGATCGATCGTCACCTCAACGTATCGTGTGGTGTTACAAAGAGTGGCAATCCGCGTACAGCCTTCTACGAGAAAATCAAGGTGAATTCATTGTGTTTGTGGAAGGCATTCAGATCGAAGACGACGGTATCGTGTCTGGCCCCAGTCAAACCTATTTGGTTATTTTTGATGACATGTTAGGAGAAGACGAAGAAGAAATTAAACTGTGGTTTACACGCAAAGGGCATCATCGTAATGTCAGTGTCATTTACGTTACTCAAAATTTGTTTCAACATAGCAAAGCCCATCGTACCATCATTCTCAATGCTCATTACGTGGTCTTGTTTAAAAGTCCTAAAGATAAATCGCAAGTGCAAGTCTTAGCCAAGCAATTAGGAACACCTTGGCTAACTCATGCGTACGAAGATGCCACTCAAACTCCACACGCCTACTTACTCGTGGATTTGAAACCCACTACCCCCGATTATTTGCGATTTCGTACCCATCTGTTTCACCACTGGTGTCAAGACGGAGGATCTGTCGTGTACTCATCCCCGTCGTCGACTTAACCATGACCAGCAAAGAAAAAATGTATAAAAACCTTGGTTATTTTGGTTCTGTCTCATAATATCGTCAACATGACGTCCCTTCAGTCTCATCTTCCTATTAAATTGATTCATTCCTTGTATGGCATTAGTCGCGAGAAAAATCCACAAATACGTGCTCCTGTCTTAGAAGCCAGTGTCAAAGAAGTCTTACGATGGTTTACGGTGACAGCACGTCAATTACTGCAAGGCATCATTCAGATTCCACATCAAACCAAACGTTTTTTTCACAGAAACAAAGTAGCCTTAACGCAACTAGCTGATCCTCGCATTGACACTCAAACCAAAAAGCAAATCATTTTGAAACCTGGAGGTAGTGGTTCACTAGGAGGTGTCATCATTGGTTCCCTCCTAAAATGGGATCCCAATGCACCAAAACTTGGCTCCAAGAAACAAGTTACTCCCAAACGTACCAAAAAAAAAAGAAAAAGAACCACGTTAACAAAACCAAGTCACCACCTCAGAAAACGAAAAGGAAAAGTCCACCGAAAACAGTTTCAACCTACAAGAGAGCTTCTCCAAAAATGTCTTCTCCAGCAGTAATACCCTCTCCCTCTTTAGCAGCAGTGGCTGCTGCTTACAAAGTACCTGCCCCCAAAATCAAAGTCCAAGAGAGATCAGGTGTGTTACAAGGTTTACTGGATTTGTCCAACCAAGAATTGGCTCGATTTAGCCCTTTGGGAACTCCTACACGACGTGTGTTGCCTATCATCAAGATGATACGGCGTAAAGACAATCAGTGGCGACGCATTCCAGTATAAAAAGACCTGAGGTCAATTTTAACATCAGTGTTTTTATGTGCTGCTAATCACCTCAAGATGGCACCACCAAGAAGTGTACACCATCACCATCGTCGTTCTTCTGTGCAAAAAGGAAAAGGAAAACGAAAACGAAAACGTCAGTCACGTCATACTAAGAAACGTTTAGTTCAGCATCGACGACACCTAAAGAAAAGACACAATTGTTCCAAGAAAAAAGAGGTGACCAAAGAGGAGGTTTGGGAGGATTCTTCAATCATATTATTGTTCAAAGAAATATTGACAACACGATGAGAAAGTTTAACCAATTTCTAAAAGACAGACAACAAAAAATTTATCAGGAACAAAATCCATCTTGATAAAGGACTAACAAGGACGAACTATGAAGTTAAGTGTCTGTCGTATACCCAAAGATGTATCGTTCTCCTGTTCCAAAAGGAAACAAGACAGTTTCGTTGCGCTAAAAAATGTTCATGTACCCAAGTGATTGACGTTAGTGTACTTTTTGGTGTCTGCCCTGGAAACAATTCACAAAAAATGTCACCCTCCAAGAACCACTTCTCTTCTACTCCTAAAGGAAAGAAAAGAAAAGGACTGCCTCCTCGTTTAGTCAAACACTGGGACTTGTCTGTCCTGTCCAAAGCTCCTTCACCCATGCAAAAAAAACTCATTCAAACCGCCTCGAAGGACGTCATCTATACCGTGTGCGAATGTTGTCTGAATGTTTTGAAAGGCACGATTCCTTTGTCTGCACATCAGAAAAAATGCTTAGCCAAACATCGACACGTTCTTCGTCAAATGGTCCAAAAGAAAATTCCTATTCGTCAAAAGAAAAAGATGTTGGTGCAAAGCGCAGGAATTGCTATTTTATCCATGTTAGCACACTTGGTGGGAACCATAGGACAGCCCTTGTTGCAAGGAGTATTGGGAACACTTGGAACTATCCTGGGAGGACAAAGATAAAAGGAGAACACTGGAGTCAAAAGATCCCAGGCATGATTCTTGAAATCTAATGGAAGGACGAAAACTTACTTTAGTCCCTTACAAACGATGGATGGAATACCATCGTTGGCAAGAACAACGGACCCCACAATTACCTCCCAATCCTCATTTGACCGAAATTCCCCAGTAACAACATGAATTGCAATCGTTGATGGATCGTAGCGATTTGTCCGAAACGGAAAAATCTCAACGGTACGGTCAATTGTTGAAACGACTGCAACTCTTTCACCAAAATGCATTAGACGAAACAGCTGTACCTTCTTTGAAAGATTTGAAAGCCTTGATGAAAAGTCCATCACCACCACTAACCTCAGCGCTTAAGCCAGAAGCTACCCTACGGACACCTAAAGAAGAAGAGGTACGAGAAGTCTTTCAAACAGCATCAGCAGCTCCCCTTCCTAGTAAAATTGCAACGTCCTTGTTGACCCCTTCCCCATCACCTAAATGACAAGAACTTAAAGCTTGGGTTAAAAAGAGGATGTCCACTCCTTCTTCGACAGAAGTAAAAAAGAAAGAAGGGAAACCAGAAGTGAAAAAAGACAAGAAAACCAAAGCCATTCCATTACCACCACCTCCAACACCATTACCAAAATTACATAACACTTCGACTCCTGTGGCACATCGAACACGTAAAAACGTTTCCAAACCACATTCTCGCTCCATAGCGAAAAGCATCAGCGAAGATTGGATCACTTATTAAAAAAACAAAACAAAAAGAAAAAAAGAAAAATGGAGAAGGTTCTAGCTAGCATTTACTACGATCCATCTCATCCAGCTGGCTACGGAGGTGTTCAAAAATTGTATCGTGCTGCCAAAACAAAACTGAAAAGTGTCTGTTTACCTCAAGTGCAACGATGGTTACATGAACAAGCTACGTACAAATTACACAAACCCATTCGACGAAAATTTTCAAGCGGTCGCAACCAAGTGGAAGGTATCGATCATCAATGGCAGGCGGATTTAGCCGATGTCTCTCATTTGGCCACCTACAATCGTGGCTACAAATATTTGTTTTGTGTCATCGACGTCTTTTACAAATTTGCTTGGGTCGTGCGCTTGACGTCAAAATCGAGCAGTGAATTAGTGCGAGCCTTGAAACTGGTGTTGAAACAAAGTGGTCGTAACCCTCTTCGATGGCAAACCGACAAAGGTACCGAATTTCTAAGCCAAGCTTTCCAAAAAGAATTGAAGAAACGTGACATTCATTTTTTTACCACCGAGAATCCTGAAACTAAAGCCAGTATCGTGGAACGTTTTCAACGCACTTTGAAAGAACGCATGTGGAAATATTTTACGCATCAACACACTCTCAAGAACATCGACGTCTTGCCACACCTCGTTCAATCGTACAACCAATCTTACCATCGGAGCATTGGGCGTGCCCCTCAAGAAGTGACTCCCGACAACGAAGTGACCGTCTTCGAGCGTTTGTTTGGTACGTCCCCGTCAGTCACTAGTCCCAAGAAAGGTAGACAGTTAGCCACAGGGGATTGGGTACACATTGGCAAAACCAAACGTACTTTCGACAAAGGTTACTTGCTCAACTGGACCACCGAATTGTTTCGTGTCACTGAACGAGTGCGTGGTCGTTATCCTCCCGTCTATAAATTAGAAGACATGAACGGAGAAGTGTTAAAAGGAACGTTTTACTTACCCGAATTACAACGTGTGACCAAAAAAGAAGACGACGTGTACGAAATCGAAAGCATTCTCGATCGAAGAACACGAAAAGTGGGAAACCGACGTGTTAAAGAAGTCAAAGTACATTGGAAAGGATATCCATCAAGTTTTGACTCTTGGATTGACGCTTCTCAAATCATTGACTATAAAAAGAAGAGACCATCATGGTCTTCAACACAGCCTCAGTTCCTACTGTGAACGCTTCTTCCCTCAGTTCTTCTCTGCAAGATCTACAAAAGCAACCCTTGTGGGTGTGGTGTGGAGAACATGTGCCTAAAACGCAAATCGTCTTTTTCTGCCAAATCTTTGTGGTGTATTGTGTCTTCTGTGCAGCCATTGCCAATCTAAGTTTACAACAAGGAGACAAAAATTTTGGACCATTTTACTCAGCAGTTGCATTGGTTACTTTCTTCCCAATCCGTCCTAAAATATTCCTTTAACAGAAACAACAACAACAACGGGTGTCTGGTGTCCAACGTCAGTTCCAACATTCATCCTAACCATCCTCTTTTGGACACACCTCTGGTCTCCAGTGACACCTCGGACACTAGAACTATGGAATTATGAACAACCAATTTTACTTAACCTTACCCAGTGACAGTTCCATGGAGGTGTTTCCCAAAAACACTTTGTGCTGTTACATGGTCAAATTACCTCAGGCCATTTAATTTGATGACGAAGCCTATTGGGAAGTGGCTTTGGTAGAAATGATTCACCCTACACAAATTAAAAACATCGTTGAATCTCAAAACACTGTGTCCGTAGAAGATGAAGACGATCAAGTGCAACAAGTCATGGATGAACGCAGTGATAAAGTTGACTTTCCGAAAATAAAGAATCCTGTCACTAATCGAACCACTTATATGTTGAAAATTTCTTCACGTTATTATTTTAGTGGTCAACATTTGGTAAACGCTCTTGCTGACAGGTTCAATACCATGTTTGAAAAAGCCTTGGAGAAAACTAAAAAAAGTGTCAAGATTGAATACCACAAAATAGCTCGTCACCTCCCGATGAAATTTTCACATGACAAAGTCTTGGTCATTACATTTTGTCCTGAATTGTATCACATTTTAGGTGGAAAACCGGAAATGATCAAGAATCATCCAACCAAAATGCCTCCCATAGGTAACAATTTGGATTTTGCCAAACATTTTCATTTCCCTGTAGTGATGAACCCAGGACTGAATTTGATTTTTCTGTACTCTGATGTAGTGGAGTACAACGTAGTTGGACACACCTCTGTACAATTACTGCGCGTCATTCCGTTCAAAATGGATTCTGCTACGGCTGCTGACGAAGAAGGTGGAAACACCTATCACGTTCACCGTGAATTTGTACATCCTCACTATTTACCTGTCAGTAAGTCGTATTTTGACACTATCAACATAACTATAAAAGGATATCTGGGACAAAATATTCCATTCACCCAAGGAAAAGTCACTGTGAAACTCCATTTTCGAAAAAGAGTACTCTAAAAAACTTCTTGTCAGTCATGTATCCTGTGTACCAAGGAGTCACTCGACAACGAGGGCATGGTTTAGGAGATATGCTCAAATCGGTCTTTCGTACTGTGGTTCCCGTGTTAAAACCAATGGTGACACGGAGATTGTACGCTCTGAAAGATGCTGCGTTGACACACGGTATAGAATTTCTCCACCGTGTCATCATTGACAAACAAAACCCCAAAGAAGCTTTATTACGAGCAGGCAAAAATGTTTTGCTTCAAACAGGCAAAGATATTTTGGGTCGACGAGAAAATCCTATAAATGCCACTTTTGCTGCTGAGTCAGGCATTCCTGCTTCTCTGAGGTTCCAACAAGGACAAGGCAGAAAAAGACGATGAAAATACCCATTCAAAGGACTTCATACTCTCAAAGCTAGAAAGACTAAGAAAAGAAAAACTGTTCGAGACTTATACATTTTTGATTATTAAATTGTAAAAAAAAATACAACAGAAAATGATGCACCGAGAGACTTGTGCCTGTTCCAGGTCGGAACTGGATCTGTTTGCCATGCCACCCACTATGATGACCATGCAAGAATCCCAATGGGTCGAATTTCATCCTGTTTCCTCTTTGATGGATTCTTCTCCCATCGAGTTTGAAATCAAAGGACAACCGGAAGATTACATCGCTCTGAATAGCAGTTACTTGTATCTGAAAGTCAAACTGCAAAAGTCCGATGGTACCAATCTAGCAGATGATGCCAAAGTAGCTCCCATCAACAATTTCATGCATTCCTTGTTTAGCGAAGTGAATTTGTACTTGAATAACAAACTGATCAGCAGTAGCATCGATACTTACCCATAACAAGCGTACCTAGAAAATCTCTTAAAGTACGGAATAGGGGCCAAGAACACTCATCTGGATGCTTGCGTGATTTGGAAACCTGACACACCAGAAAAGTTCGACGAACTAGATGAAGACAATAAAGGATTTGTTGTTCGTCAAAAGAAAATTGTGGGAGCCCATAGTTTAGAACTGATGGATCGTTTGCATTTGGACATGTGGTTGCAGGAGACGTATATGCTGAACGGAGTAGATATTCGCTTGAGATTGAATCGTAGCAGTACGGCTTTCCATTTAATGGCTTAAGATAATGTCAACTACAAAACCAAACTTCAAGAAGCCAGACTTTACGTACGTCGCGAAGAAGTGTTACCTAAAGCGGGAAACGACATCAGTCACACCTTGAGCAGAACCACTGCCAAGTATCCGATACGACGTGTAGAAGTGAAAACATTCACTATTGCTACTGGACTCCGATCCAAGATCGAAGATCATCTGTTCAAAGGCCAGTTACCCAAACGTTTAATCGTCGGTATCGTTAGCAATTCAGCCTTCAACGGAGCCAACAATCAAAATCCTTTTGAGTTTAACAACTACAAAGTGTCCAAGATTGAAGTCAGTCGCGATGGCAAGACTCTGTGTACCAGGCCCTTTGAACCTAACTTTGATCAGAAGAATTACTTGAGATCGTACTTTTCCCTGTACGAAGCTACCGGTCAACTAGGAACCAACACCAGTCACGGCATTTCGTACGACGATTATGCTGGAGGATACATTTTGTGGGCCTTTGATTTCACTCCAGACCAAGGCAATGGCGAGGAACATTTCCACCCTATAAAATCCGGTCAACTGCGAGTGGAATTTCAGTTTGCAGATCCTCTACCCCACACAACGAACGTCATCCTGTATGCTGAATTCGATAATACCATAGAAATCAACAGTTTGAGTGAGGTTATTCTAGACTATTAGACACTATGGAGGACATTTATCCTTCTTTGAAAGTGGAAGAATCAATGGAATGGGAGGATACCGTGAAAACCAAATTCAAAGACGAAGACAAAGAGAACGAGGTCGTGAAGTCAAGATGGCCAGAACAAGAACAACATTTAGTCTCCTGTTTTGCTAAACACTTGGCAGATAAAATTACGGAATTCGTCAAGAAAGTTTGCAATGGATGTCAAAACGATCATTCAGTCAAATTCAAGACGACAAATGTCTCATGATGAGTCAAGAAGAAAAATTGGACGAGTATCTGGACGAAGCCTGGAGTCTTATCGCAGAAGAAACCGTGTTGCATGAGTGGTATAAAGGCTTGTGTGATCATTCCTGTCCTCCACTGACTACTCGAGAGATCTATCACATCGAAGCTCTCTTAGCCCAGAGTTGGGAAACCAGGCGAAGAAATGGTTACTTGTCAGAACTTTTCAAGCAAAAAGTCAGAATTGAATTGATAACTTATCATCTCCTGTGAAAAAAAACAAGAGAAACAAAACAATCAGAAAACAATGGATAGCTGGGAACTTTATTACCTTTTGCATAACAGTTCTTATACTGCTTCTTGAAATCCTGTGGTGTGTGCTAAAGATTAACTACCACATCGCAAAACTCAAGACCACCAAGCTTATGTCATCAACACAGACGACAGTCATCTTCCAGGAACTCACTGGGTAGCCGTGTACTTTCCTCAAGTCAATTGTGTGGAGTATTTTGATTCGTATGGATTACCACCTTTGGAAGACGATATCATTTACTTTATGAGAAGAAATGTCCAGACGACACGATTCAGTAATGTGAAGTTACAAAACAACGATTCCATGGTGTGTGGACAATATTGTGTGTATTTCTTCATCATCGCATTCTGGGACATTCTTTAGAACATTTAGTCACTTTTTTTGATCGTGACTCTTCTAGAAACGATGAAAATGTAGATCGATGGTTTTGTGACCGTTATGGTTATCTTTTGTCTTTAGCTAGAAAACGTAGTGTACATCAATGGCCTCATGATACGAATCAATGGAAATCTAACATGATTTCACAACGTTGTCAACCTTGTCAAAAAAGTTTGTATTTTAAATTGAAATGCTCTTTGTTCCTTTTTCCTTGTTAATTCAGTTCATTGTTAGTTGAATAAAAAATGTTGTATTTTGAAGAAAAACGTTTGTTTTTTAGTTATAAAAACCACAGTTTGAATATATGCTCTTTGACTTTCTCTCTATCCCTCCTCATGACATGAGCTACCCCCTCATGTTTCAATAACTAAAACCCAGTAGGGATAATTTCTATCCCGTCCGCGCTTGTACCATATAAAGCGAGTGTCTGATCATTCACTGTCGACTCATCAACCTACGAAGATGCCTTCCAGACTAGCTAAACTCAACGAAGCTTACGTACAATTACATCGTGTCAGGCTAAACCTGATACCGAAGCCTGAAGAGATAAAGAATGTCAGAATGCTCTCTATAGCCCAAGATCTCATAGAGAATGTCTTTAGAGAGGAAATTGAGAAGGAAAAAGAAGAATGGACTGAGAAATACAGACTTCAAAAGAGGCAAAGAGAAGAGCAGCAACAGCAGCAGCAACAACAACAATATCAGCAACAAGAACCAGACAAAGAATTTGTGGACTGTCGAATAGACACCAAAGACTTCTCTTTCTCTTTTCGCAGAAGCAGACCTTATCGTGTAGGAAAACCTGCTGTCAGACGGGTTTGCAATCTTAGACAGTAAAATTCAACAAAGATTGCCATTGCTCTTCGTCAAAAAAAAAAACAATCAGCCCTTTTCAGGGCTACCCAAGACTCTCGAAAAGATATACTTCTTTCATTTGCCAAAAAAATTAAAAAATTTAGAAGTGTGACTATAAACACTTCAATTTTTGGGGTCAGAAAAAAAACAAACAAAACTCACCCTTTTCTCTGTCTTGTCCGACAACAACATACAAAAAAATTTCTGTCTGTGTTTGTAAGACAAAAAAGTAAAAAAGTTAATGTGAGAACTTTTTTAAGTCCACGTGTTTCATATCATTGTAAAAAAATTAGGAATTAGGGGTTTTCCATCTCGTCCGTTCTCCAAGGATATAAACGTGAGCACACGTCAGTCTAGCTACCATTGTGGACTCGTCAACATTTTAAAAAATGAGTAGTAGTAGACTACAAAATCTCTCGGAACTCCAAATACATCTGGAACATGCCAGACGTCTCCTGGACGAACTGACTATGGAGGCTTGCAAAGAATAAGTGAAACTTAAGGAATAGGAGATAGAGAACCGGCGAGGGATACTGTTGCACCCTATGATAAAACTTGTGTGTAAGGTGCTACCTGAGGTGAGGACACCTCCAGCAGCAGCAGCAGCAGCAACAGCAGCAGCAGTTGCACCACAGAGACCAGTTATTCATCCCCGACTCTGGCCCCGAAGACAAGAGGCACAGCAGGTCTTCACTATTCCACAAACGGAGGAGTGGGATAGTGAATCCACTCAACCTGCGTTTGCTCTGCAGGTCAGAACAATAAATTGGGAGAATGACTGGAGCCGACGATGTGTGTGCGGTGCTTGTCTTGGAAGATGTCAGCATTATCCAGGTGTCATTGGAGTTGAAAAAAACAGCTCTTTTCAGGGCTAACCAAATCTCTAGAAAAGAAATACTATTCAATTTGCCAATTTGTGTGAATATAGTGAAGTGTAACTATAAACACTCACTTCAATAAAGATGTGTGTGTGTTTGATTGCATGCGCGTTCGTTGATGAGATGGTATATGGTATGATTTGTGCTGCTCGTTTCGTTGATGAGATGGTATAAGGGTGTGTTTCATGCTTCTCTTTCGTTGATTAAATGGTATATGGTGTGTTTTATCCTTCTCTTTCGTTGATGAGATGGTATAGGGTGTGTTTTGTGCTGCTCGTTTCGTTGATAAAATGGTATATTTTCGGGTTTTGTGAAGCTCGTTTCGTAGATGAGATGGTATATTTTGGGTTTTATGCTTCTCTTTCGTTGACAAGATAGTATGGGGTGTGTTTTATCCTTCTCTTTCGTTGATAAGCTGGTATAGGGTGTGTTTTATTCTTCTCTTTCGTTGATGATATGGTATATTTTGGGTTTTATGCTGCTCGTTTCGTTGATGAAATGGTATATGGTGTATTTTGTGCTTCTCTTTCGTTGATGAGATAGAGTATGGTGTGTTTTGTACTTCTCTTTCATTGATAAGATGGTATATCATATGTGAAGTGAGTTTAAGGGATGTTTTCATTCACGTCCGTGCTTTACGTATATAAAACCATAGTGTTCACCATTTGTCGATCCAATCATACCCAGCCAAGGGTCTGTTAAGGTCACCAACTAAAGGTCGTGCACTGGACCAAAAACCCAGCACTAGAGTTAAGCGCTCCCCTAGATAGCAACAACACCGAAAGGTGGAGTCCGGCTAAGGTGGTAAACCATCTCGGGGGGCTATCAGGCCCACGCGCCGGGGCAAAAGTGTCGAGAACTAAGACACGGGTGAGCCCTGCCTCGAAAGGAGGGGAGGCCACTAGCCCTTTTCAGGGCTTTAACCAGTCATAATACACGAAAGTGGACACATGACTATAATAACAGATCAGTCAGTCAGTCATTTGTCGATCCAATCATACCCAGCCAAGGGTCTGTTAAGGTCACCAACTAAAGGTCATGCACTCGACCAAAAACCCAGCACTAGGGTTAAGCGCTCCCCTAGATAGCAACAACACCGAAAGGTGGAGTCCGGCTAAGGTGGTAAACCATCTCGGGGGGCTATCAGGCCCACGCGCCGGGGCAAAAGTGTCGAGCACTAAGACACGGGTGAGCCCTGCCTCGAAAGGAGGGGAGGCCACTAGCCCTTTTCAGGGCTTTAACCAGTCATAATACACGAAAGTGGACACATAACTATAATAACAGATCAGTCAGTCAGTCATTTGTCGATCCAATCATACCCAGCCAAGGGTCTGTTAAGGTCACCAACTAAAGGTCATGCACTCGACCAAAAACCCAGCACTAGGGTTAAGCGCTCCCCTAGATAGCAACAATACCGAAAGGTGGAGTCCGGCTAAGGTGGTAAATCATCTAGGGGGGCTATCAGGCCCACGCGCCGGGGCAAAAGTGTCGAGCACTAAGACACGGGTGAGCCCTGCCTCGAAAGGAGGGGAGGCCACTAGCCCTTTTCAGGGCTTTAACCAGTCATAATATACGAAAGTGGACACATGACTATAATAACAGATCAGTCAGTCATTCGTGCCATCACACGCTAGCGGGTTGTTCAAAAGAGCGGACGTGTTTTCTGGGCTCCCAGACTTTTAGGATAATATTGGATGATTCACTTCATATAATGGACACTACACTTAGAACAGGCGAAGGTAAATTAAAATCTTTTAAAATCTACTTAAATTACGAATATAAATATTACTATCAGTATAATTAAAATTTTACAGTCGTTATTATCTTAGACACAATGTAAATATATAATGAATCTAACTAAAACTGATTTATGTTACCTTAAATAATTCTCTACTATGACTAACAATATAAAATATACTCTCTTAATAATTATAAAGCAAATTTTTTTAAAAAAAATCAGTTACAACATTTTCTTTGTCTATAAGTAAATAAATATGTGCTTAGCTACATTTATATTGGGCAATATTATAAAACCACACTAATATCCCCAATCATTATCTTAATACTACTCAATAATATAAACTCTCCACAAAAAAAGATCCCTAAAACTTTAATAGAAAACAAAATTAAACATTAATTTTCGCCCGCTAGGAGAAATTCTCCCTTCCCCGTGCCGGGTAAAATATTGAACCAGCTTACAAATTAGGTAATACAATATAAAGAAGCCTTCAATCTAAGATTGCATTTGATTGGCTGAAATTTAGGCGCGCTTTTCCCATACAGAAAAGTCGATATCGGGCCAGAGTAGGATTGAAAATTTAATCTACAACAACCAATCAAATATGGCATTCTAATGACGTCAGCATGAAATTCAGCATTAGCCCAACGCTCTCCACTTTGTCACAAATTCAATAATTCTGAGAATTATGCTCACTTTTTAAACTTATTATAAAATATAAAACTAAAAAGAATAATTTAGATCCATTGTAATAAAAACCCTAGCAATTATTACTCCTTACCTTTAGTCAATTTAGTCTTAGCTATAAAGATAAATAATTAAATCATAACAATAATCATAACTATTTATAACATACATTTACTGTATGTGTACTTTAACTTTCCTTATAATTATATATACTATAATTAGTATTGATAACCATCTATAATACTACAACTAAGCACATAATAAGAATGAAATACCATGAAACATAATTTTTATTATAAAACCTAAATAGAAAACAAAATTGAATTAGAATGGGATTGAAAATTCGGCTTTTATCATCCAATCAATACCGACGAGACAACAAACTTATAATTTTGAATCATTCAATATTGCTAAATCAACAATGCAAGAATAAATAAGAAAGGATTCAGGACCTCATAGGAGGGAGGGGGGAACCAACATCAAAAGAAACGCCTACAACAAACCATCAACAAGAACAATTCATCAATATCAAATAAAAGGATTCAATAAGCCTGTATCGGAACCCTAATAACCCATCCTTGCATAAAAACATATACATAACTGCAAGCACCATACCTAGTCCATAACATAAAACAGACGCTATGACTCATACTAGTACAAGCCTGGGTGGATCCTGACTCCTATAAGCACTATATATAGGATAAGATTTCCCACCATGACAAGGACAAAAGGTCAAGGCCGATAAGGGAAAATCAGGAACCTCCCCCCTGATAGCCCTAACTCCCAGGAGCGGAGTAGACCGATTAGCGATGGACAGTCCGGGCCGCGCGGCCAACTGTCCGAAAATAAGCCTACAACCTATGTCTTCACTTTGGCCTGGAAGACCCAACATTAAAACGAGATCCTTTGGAAAGGCAGTCAAAATTAAAAACCAAACATTGTCAAAGCGGTGATTAATATCAAAATTAGGTGACATACACCTAGAGATTGATTTCTTTTTTTAGAACCATACAAGTACGCAAAATTCAACCTCATCAAAATATATTCAAAATTCACAACTCAGGAACATTTGGATAATTGAATAGGTGGCTAACACACCATTGGTATAGGGACACCCGTAGGAAAAACTGGTTAAATTTGACAATAATCCACCTGAGAGTAAGTTAGGTGAACTTAAACATTGGGGGAACTTTAGTAGGCGGGAGTTGAGGCGGAAGGCCGGTTCGCTCTGTTACAATACGCAGCCAACCAAAGGGTCTTAAGGTCAGCAAATAAAGGTCAGCACCACGACCAAAAGCCCAGCCCTAGGGCTAAGCGCCTCCCTGGAGAGCAATGTTACCAAAAGGTAACATCCGGCCAAGGCGGTGAGCCACCAGGGGGGTAATAGGCCCACGCGCCGGGGCAAAAGTGTCTAGCACTGAGACACGGGTGAGCCCTACCTCGGAAGGCGGGGAGGCCACTAGCCCTTTTCAGGGCTTTAACCAGTCATAATACACGAAAGTGGACACATGACTATAATAACAAGAATAATTTGTATAATTACAAATTTTTTACAAATTTTTTAACATATGGGATAAAAACCAATCTATTAATTAAAAAACTCCTTTGTTCTTACGGAAAATTCCTTTGTTCCTTTGTTCTTACGGAAACAAGCACGTGGGCAACCAAAATATACACTGAACAGTGGTACTACCCCACAACAATAACCACAAAAATATAATATGAATATTTAATCATTCAACCCCTACATGAATATTCAATAAAAGTTTTTTTAAAAAATTTAATTTAATTTAAACACCAACTAACAGTAAAATTCCCCTTTCAATATACCGGGTTAATATTATACCAGCTAACAAATCAGATAATAAGAAATACATAAACCCTAAACTAAGGCTGCATCTAATTGACCGATTACAACAGCGCTTAAACGTAAAAGAAAAACATACAAGCTTGAATGAAAAGGATTGAAAACTAAAATCTATACCAACCAATCAAAATTTAGCACTCGAATGACGTACACAAGAAACACAACTTTAACCCAAACGCTCCCACATAACTACTAATAAAGGTACACTATTCTCCAAATTAACGAGGAATAAAGATAAAATCTGAATCATCCAATATTACCCAGTAAATAAGGGGCCCCGAGTGGCCGAGTGGTCTAAAGCGCTGTCCGTTACGGATCACTGCCATCTCACCGCTGTCTGCGTGTGTTCGAGTCTAAGATTCGGCGAATGTGGATATGTGAGAAAGCTTGCCAGTAGCTTCTCGTGGGTCGGTGGTTCTTTCCGGTGATTTCCCGGTTTCTTCCTCCACCATTAATACTGGCCGCCATGTGTAGCCTATTGTGTGCTGAAAAATGGCGTTAAGCCCCACAACAACAACAACAACAACAACAACCCAGTAAATAATACGATACAAAGAAGAAAGGACCGGAATCATACAGGGAGGAGAGGGGAAAGAAACAAACAGTTAGCTGAATGAAACCTACCAAAAGTACAGCTTAATAATATTAAATAAAGGGAATCGATAAGCCCGTATCGAATCCCTAATAACCCATACCAGCATAGAAACAATAACATACTCGCAATCACCATACCTAGTCATTAACATAAAACAGGCGCTATGACTCATACTAGCACAAACCTGGGTGGATCCTGAAACCTATAAGCACTGTATAGGCTAAGATTTCCCACCTTGACAATGACATATAGGTCACGACCGATAGCGAAGGGCAAAATCAGGAACTTCCCACCTGATATCCCAAACTCCCAGGAGCGGAGTAGACCGATTGGCCGAATAAGCGTTAAAACTACTCCACGAGGAATAGTAATAATAAAATGTACCGATCAAATGACAGACGTAAGACTTGAAAGCACTATCAAGCCAAGTGGGGTCTTGAACTCGACCAAGACCCAAAATAAACAAAAATCCCCATAGTCGTTTTAACGATAGGGGCATTAAATGAAAAGATTACATAACATCATGTACAACCAATATACTGGAAGCTCTACCCGAATATGTCCGAAGCAAAGAATTGGAGCCGACCAATTCTCAAATATCCGACCAAGACCCAAAAATAAACACTAATCCCAATAGTCGTTCTAACGATAGGGGGATTTAAGGAAAAGAGTATATATACAACGTCATGTATAACCAATATGCTGGATACTCCACCAGTATATGTCCGAAGCGGAGAATTGGATCCAACCAATTCTCAAACATGAAAAGGTAATGGGATAAAATCAGCACCTACTGCAACCAACGGAGGACGAAAGCTGCCTACAACTAGAACAAGATGGCAGTATCAACACAACCCGAAGTCTCTACCACAAATCAACAGAGGGATGCTGCAGGACTGGATCGAAACTGTCCATCCAAGGGAGCAGTACCAACACTACCCGGAGGGTAGACTGAAAAGATTACAAACTTTCAATGCCAATAAAGAAAAGTACGTAAATTGCCTCCAAATTAAAAGGGATAGTTAGTCAGCACCAGCTAATATCCCAGAAAACCCATCCCAACCCGCACACAAACAGACCTCACTTCAAAACAAATCAAGGGACTATGCAGAACTAACCACCTCCCCACTGCTGTCCCAAAACCCCAACCCTGGTACGGACAAACGATCAGCGATGAACAGTCCGTGCCGTCCGGCCAACTGTTCCAAAACGAAAAGCCTACAACCTATGTCTTTACTTTGGCTCTGAAGACCGACAGCCCAAGCAAGATCCTTTGGCAAGGCGGTCAAAATTGCACAACCACACATCCCAAAGCGGTGATAAATGTTATTAGTAGGCGGCAAACGCCTAAAGATTGGTACATATTCGAACATTATAAGTACGCCACGTACGCAAAATTCAAACTTCAATTATTGATTCAAAATTCACAACTCAGGCTCATTAGATAAATTGCACAGGTGGCTCACACAAAATTGATATAGGGACACCCGTAGGAAAAACTGGTCAAAATATGACAAATAAGCCACCCAACTGAAATAAAGTTAGGTGGACAAACTTGGTGGCTTTGGTGGGTGGGAGTAGCGACCCGGGTAGGAGAGTTGGTTGCGGTTCTGCCATTTGTTCGAGCGACATATTTTAAATATTAGGGAAGGTCTTTTTAAGGGGTCAAAACAAAAGGGGCCAACCATGAAGGCCTCGCGCCCTTCCATGGGGACCTTTGTCCAGGCCCGAGCCTGTAAGCTCCCCCCATGGAAGAAGCGCAGCCCAGCTCAGGGCATAAAAAAAGTGTCAGCACTGGACACCGGTGAGCCCGGCCCCGGAAGGGGAAGAGGCCACTAGCCCTTTTCAGGGCTTACAGTCATAAAACACGAAAGTGTATACATGACTATAATTACATATGACCATGACCATTCTACACAGAATACAAAATGACTGAAAGTCTAGAGCTATTTACTCAGTTAAGAGATACTTGGTATTGGATCATGGATGGAGTGCACGAACTGGACAAACTTAACCAAGAATGGAAGTTAATAAGTACTGATGACTTGATAAAGAAACTAAGAGTAACCAGTTATCATATACAATTGATAACCATAGAAGAAGCAGACAAAATACGAGGAATCGTCAATTCAAAATACTTCAAAGTGGGAATCTTGAAGCAGATTCTGGATGATGTTATCCAAGCGAGATGCTATATGGAAGATATTTTCCATTTAACAGAGCGGTCTTTTGTGAAAAAAGGTGTAGATCACATGAAGAAAGGTGAAGACAATATCACACAAATACTGGAAGAAGAGGTCAAGAAAATTAAGGAGACTTGGGCAAAAGAAAGAAAGGAGAAAGAAAACCAAAAGAAGAAAAAAGACTGAAAAACTGAATGAAAATTGGATGAAGATACAAAAAAAAGTTTAGAGATATGGGACATCCAGACTGGATGCCATACGAAGAAGAAGTAAAAAAGAAAAAGAGAGGAATTTTAGAGAAAGTTAGACAATGGTGAAAAAAATACAGACATCAAAAAAAGAAAAAGAAAACAAAGGTTCTTTTTCAGAGTCACTTTTCATACCTCGAAAAGATTATACTTTTCAATAACAAATTGCCTGTATAAGTTATAAAACATACATTTCACTACATTCAATAACACCACGAACGCTTGATGTCACAGTACTTGATGAATGCTTGACGTCACAGTATTTGTACACTGTTGACAAGTGTTCAGTACTGTGATGTCATGTCACCTGGGACCATTTCTCTTGACGCTATACAGTCCCAGGGTGTGCTAATACAAAATTCCCATTGTCGCTATATTCCTTTATTTTAATGATAACTCCCATTGTCGCTACGGTACCCCCCTTCACTACTGACAATGCTATCAAATATCATTTCATCATCATCATTGTCTTCATTGCCATCACTATCATATTCTATAAGAAAAGTTGTAATTAATGGCCTTGTTGTTCAATTTGAGGGCAGCTGTAATAATCTTCAATCTTCATACAGCGGGGGGGGGGGCTGGAGGGGGGGCTCTCCTGTTTATGGAAATACCTAAAAATACAAGAAGCAAAGCCATAAATTCATATGAATGAAGATAAAACATAGTTTCATTTTACCTTGTTTAGTCAACAGTTATACTTAATATGCAGGAAATATTGTGGCAGAAAAAATAAAATGTTTGTTTACAATTTAGATACAATTATTTTAAAATTAATCTCCTAATATAAACCTTTAATATCATATAGTGGAGTTGTAGGACTCACATTACTAATGATATTAAAAAATGGAAACCATTCTAGAAAGGATGCTGATAAAATAGACTATGTATGGGTTTGGCAGTACAAGACTGGTTAAGAAGGACAATCAGAAAATAGTAAGTGTATCCATAGGAGTGAAAGAATGAGAGTCGATATACCTCTTGATGTCAGAATTGAGGCTCAGGCTCAGTAAAAAGCAAACTTTGGTAAAAGTTTGAGGGTTCCTGAAGCACAAATGAGAGTGAAGTAAAACACTGAGTAAATATAATCTTTTTACAGCTATTCATAGCTTTAATGACAAGAAAAAGAGACAAATTAGTGATGTAATTTCAGTGCTTTTACAGGCTTGAGTTTGGAAAATACATTACTGAAATTAGCATTGCATCTTTAGCACAAAATTGAAAAAACATGTTTCAAAAACACACATGAATCCAAAAATGCTACAGCCTATATTGTATCCTCTACACAGAATCTGTCATCAAATGCTACAACCCATATTGTATCCTCTACACAGAATCTGTCATCAAATGCTACAGCCCATATTGTATCCTCTACACAGAATCTGTCATCAAATGCTGCAGCCCATATTGTATCCGCTACACAGAATCTGTCATCAAATGCTACAGCCCATATTGTATCCTCTACACAGAATCTGTCATCAAATGCTACAGCCCATATTGTATCCTCTACACAGAATCTGTCATCAAGGATGTGTCTGTACTGATATATATATATATATATATATATATATATATATATATATATATATATATATATATATATATATATATATATATATATATATATATATATATATATATATAGGTTTGCTGATGAGTGCTAAAAAAATCAAGTTATTGAATTTTAATATCATGGTGTTTGTATATCTTTAATATGGGAGCTGAATTAGTACTATGAGTCCTATAGAGAAAATGAGCTATACAGTAGTTCCACATTCGCATGTATATTTAATAATACCTTTAATGCAAAATTATGGTTCTGTTTTATGGATAGAAAGCAAGATGAATGCCTTTTGTAAACTTCTGAGTTACTTCAGTGATATATTGAACTGACAACCAGAAGTAGTGAAGGGGGCAAGAATAGCGTCAATGGGAGTTATCATTAAAATATGGCCCGCGGCACTTTGGCGTCAAGATTTTTGGCGTCAAATGGCACAGCCGAAGGAGATAGCGTCAAGGGGAATTTTGTATTAGCACCCCTGGGTCTGTATAGCGTCAAGAGAAATGGCCCAGGTGGCATGATGTCACGGTACTGGACACTTGTCAACAGTGTAGCAATGTGTAAGTACCGTGACGTCAAGTACTGTGACATCAAGCGTTCGTCGTGTTAGTGAATGTAGTGAAATGTATGTTTTATAACTTATACAGGCAATTTATTATTGAAAAGTATAATCTTTTCGAGGCATGGAAAGTGGCCCTCCTTTGTTTTCTTCTTCTTCTTTTTATTGTCTGCATTTCTTCCACCATTGTCTAACTTTCTCTAAAATTCCTCTCTTTTTCTTTTTTACTTCTTCGTATGGCATCCAGTCTGGATGTCCCATATCTCTAAACTTTTTTTGTATCTTCATCCAATTTTCATTCAGTTTTTCAAAGTCTTTTTTCTTCTTTTGGTTTTCTTTCTCCTTTCTTTCTTTTGCCCAGGTCTCCTTAATTTTCTTGACCTCTTCTTCCAGTATTTGTTTGATATTGTCTTCACCTTTCTTCATGTGATCTACACCTTTTTTCACAAAATCCCACTCTGTTAAATGGAAGATGTCTTCCATATAGCATCTTGCTTGGATAACATCTTCTAGAATCTGTTTCAAGGTCCCCACTTTGAAGTATTTTGAATTGACGATTCCTCGTATTTTGTCTGCTTCTTCTATGGTTATCAATTGTAACTGATAACTGGTTACTCTTAGTTTGTTTTTTAAGTCCTCAGTACTTGTTAACTTCCATTCTTGGTTAAGTTTGTCCAGTTCGTGCACTCCATCCACGATCCAATACAAAGTATCTCTTAACTGAGTAAATAGCTCTAGACTTCCAGTCATTTTGTATTCTGTGTAGAATGGCACGAATGGTGAACACTAGGGTTTTATATACGTAAAGCACGGACGTGAATGAAAACATCCCTTAAACTCACTTCACATATGATATACCATCTTATCAACGAAAGAGAAGCACAAAAACACACCTATACTATCTCATCAACGAAAGAGAAGCACAAAAAACACACCCTATACCATCTCATCAACGAAAGAGAAGCATAAAACCCAAAATATACCATCTCATCAACAAAAGAGAAGCACAAAAACACACCCTATACCATCTCATCAACGAAAGAGAAGCACAAAAGCACACCCTATACTATCTCATCAACGAAAGAGAAGCACAAAAAACACACCCAATACAATCTCATCAACGAAAGAGAAGCATAAAACCCCAAATATACCATCTCATCAATGGAAGATCTCATCAACGAAACGAGCAGTACAAATCATACCTACACCATCTCATCAACGAACGCGAATGTAAACACACACACACACACACACACATCTTTATTGAAGTGAGTGTTTATAGTTACACTTCACTATATTCACACAAGTTGTCAAAATGGCAAATTGAATAGTATTTCTTTTCTAGAGATTTGGTTAGCCCTGAAAAGGGCCGTTTAATTGAACTTCAATGACACCTGGCTAATGCTGACATCTTCCAGGACGAGCACCGCACACACATCGTCGGCTCCAGTCATTCTCCCAATTTATTGCTCTGACCTGCAGAGCAAACGGAGCTTGAGTGGCTTCACTATCCCACTCCTCCGTTTGTGGAATAGTGAAGACCTGCTGGACCTCTTGTCTTCGTGACCAGAGTCGGGGATGAATAACTGGTCTCTGCGGTGTAACTGCTGCTGCTGCTGGAGGTGTCCTCACCTCAGGTAGCACCTCACACACGAGTTTTACCATGGGGTGCAGCAAGATCCCTCGCTGGTTCTCTATCTCCTCTTCTTTCTTCTTTGTATCCTCCACTTCTTTCTGTCTGGCTTCTTCTTTGTAAGCCTCCATAGTCAGTTCGTCCAGGAGACGTCTGGCACACTCCAGGTGTCTTTGGAGTTCAATACGTTTTGAAATTCTTTCGCTCATCTTTAATGTGAACAGGTCCACAATGGGAGCTAGACTGACGCGTGTTCGCGTTTATATCCTTGGAGAACGGGCGTGATGGAAAACATCCCCTAACTTTTTATTATGATATGAAACGCGCGGACTTAAAAGAAGTTCTCACGTTAACTTTTTTGACTTACCAACACAGTCAGATTTTTTTGTATGTTGTTGCACAAGACAAGGAGAAAAGGGTGGGTTTTGTTTTGTGTTTTTTACTGATACCCCCAAAAATTGAAGTGTTTATAGTCACACTTCTAAAATTTTAAAAATTTTTAGGCAAATGAAAGAAGTATATCTTTTCGAGAGTCTTGGGTAGCCCTGAAAAGGGCTGATTGTTTTTGGGGTTTTTTTTGACGAAGAGTAAAGGCAATCTTTGTTGAATTTTACTGTCTAAGATTGCAACCCCGTCTGGCAGCAGGTTTTCCTACACGATAAGGTCTGCTTCTGCGAAAAGAGAAAGAGAAGTCTTTGGTGTTTATTCGACAGTCCACAAATCCTTTGTCTGGTTCTTGTTGTTGATATTGTTGTTGTTGCTGCTGCTGTTGCTGCTCTTCTCTTTGCCTCTTCTGAATTCTGTATTTCTCAGTCCATTCTTCTTTTTCTTTCTCAATTTCCTCTCTAAAGACATTCTCTATGAGATCTTGGGCTATAGAGAGCATTCTGACATTCCCTATCTCTTCAGGCTTCGGTATCAGGTTTAGCCTGACACGATGTAATTGTACGTAAGCTTCGTTGAGTTTAGCTAGTCTGGAAGGCATCTTCGTAGGTTGACGAGTCAACAGTGAATGGTCAGACTGGAGACCCGTTCGCTTTATATGGTACAAGCGCGGACGGGATAGAAAACATCCCTACTGAGTTTTAGTTATTGAAACGTGAGGACAGCTCATGTCATGAGGAGGGATAGAGAGAAAGTCAAAGAGCATATATTCAAACTGTGGGGTTTTTTTTATAACTAAACAAACGACAGACATGTTTTTTCTTCAAAATACAACATTTTTATTCAACTAAAAATGAATAGAATTAACAAGCAACAAGGAACAAACAACATTTCAATTTAAAATACAAATTATTTTTGACAAGGTTGACAACGTTGTGAAATCATGTGAGATTTCCATTGATTCATATCATGAGGCCATTGATGTACACTACGTTTTCTAGCTAAAGACAAAAGATAACCATAACGGTCACAAAACCATCGGTCTACTTTTTCATCATTTCTAGAAGAGTCACGATCAAAAAAAGTGACTAAATGTTCTAAAGAATGTCCCAGACTGCGATGATGAAGAAAATACACACAATATTGTCCACACACCATAGAATCGTTGCTTTGTAACTTCACATTATTGAATCGTGTCGTCTGGGCATTTCTTCTCATAAAGTCAATGATATCGTTTTCCAAAGGTTGGTAATCCATACGAATCAAAATACTCCACACAATTGACTTGAGGAAAGTACACGGCTACCCAGTGAGTTCCTGGAAGATGACTGTCGTCTGTGTTGATGACATAAGCTTGGTGGTCCTGAGTTTTGCGATGTGGTAGTTCATCTTTAGCACACACCACAGGATTCCAAGAAGCAGTATAAGAACTGTTATTCAAAAGGTAATAAAGTTCCCAGGTATCCATATTTTCTGCTTGTTTTGTTTCTCTTGGTTTTTTTTCTTCACATGTGATGATAAGTCATCAATTCAATTCTGACTTTTTGCTTGAAAAGTTATGACAAGTAACCGTTTCTTCGCCTGGTTTCCCAACTCTGGGCTAAGAGAGCTTCGATGTGATAGATTTATCGAGTAGTCAGTGGAGGACAGGAATGATCACACAAGCCTTTATACCACTCATGCAACACGGTTTCTTCTGCGATGAGACTCCAAGCTTCGTCCAGATACTCGTCCAATTTTTCTTCTTGACTCATCATGAGACATTTGTCGTGTTGAATTTGACTGGGATGATATTTTTGACATCCATAGCAATCTTTCTTGACCAATTCCGCAATTTTATCTGCCAAGTGTTTAGCAAAACAGGAGACTAAATGTTGTTCTTGTTCTGGCCATCTTGACTTCACGACCTCGTTTTCTTTGTCTTCGTCTTTGAAATTGGTTTTCACGGTATCCTCCAATTCCATGGATTCTTCCACTTTCAAAGAAGGATAAGTGTCCTCCATAGTGTCTAATAGTCTAGAATAACTTCTCTCAAACTGTTGATTTCTATGGTATTATCGAATTCAGCATACAGGATGACGTTCGTTGTGTGGGGTAGAGGTTCTGCAAACTGAAGTTCCACTCGCAGTTGACCGGATTTTATAGGGTGGAAATGTCCCTTGTCACTGCCTTGGTCTGGAGTGAAATCAAAGGCCTACAAAGTGTATCCTCCAGCAAAAGGGCCGTACGAATTCCCGTGACGGGTTTTGGGTTTATTGGGGTAGTTTTCGTACGGGGGACAAGTACGATCTCAATTAATTCTTCGGTTCAAAGTTAGCTTAAAAAGGGGGTTCGGGGTACACGAGCCCTTTCCCATCGCGAGACTTAAATTTTGGGACATTTTTGTAGTTTTTTAAAAAAAACTAAAAATGGATTTAATTTTTGGGCTCCGTTAAAACCCTGCATTCTAACGAGGGCCAAGTTTAAAACTTTTGGGGTTTAACGGGCCTTTGGGAATTTGTGATCTTGGGTTTCTTGGATTGGAGTCAGTACAAAGTAAATTGTTTTCACTTCTACATGTCGTTTCGGGTTTTTATTTGGAAATTTGGTTCTTAAAGGGTTTGGGGACTGATGTCTTTCCCCCGTTTTTGGTTTCACTTCTACGCGACGCACGTAAGGGGGGGATTCTTAAATTTTTGGTTTTGGGGTTGATTGATTTGATTGATTGAATAATTTTTAAAACGGCGAAAACCAGAAATTTTTTAAGGCTTTTTAAAGGCCATACGTAGGTTTCATATTTTGTAAAAAAGTTCAATATTGCCCCAGGTTTTAATAAAAAAAACCTTTTATTTAGAAAAATTTTAAAATGGAAAATGTTGGTAACTTTTTAAAGTTTTGGGGTTTCCCCGATAAAAGGGGAGAGGGAAAATGATTTACCCTTGATTTTATTAAATTTTTGGTTTTTTTTGTTAAAATTTTTTCTTCAGAAAATCAAGGGGGGGGAAAGCCTTTCTGTTTAGTTTTAAAACCAGGCAATAAAAATTTTTCCTTTCAAAAAAAATATTCCCTGAAACCAAAGTCCAAAATGAAAACGGATAATCAGTTTTAAAATTATGGGCCCCCAAAGATTTTCTTTTGAGAGCAAAAAATCCTTTATTGTTTATCAGTTCGTCAAACCCTTTTTCTTTGTTCGGGTTTTCCCAAAAATCACGCAAGCATCCAAAATGAGTTTTTCGGGGCCTTTCCTTTTCCTTTTTTGGCATGAGATTTTTTTATTTATTACCCCCGGGAAAGGGGTAAGTACCCTTGCTACGCTAAATAAATTTTGTTTTTTTAAAGTACAAATCCACTTCTTAATAAAAAAGGGGAAATGCATAAAAATTTGAAAAGGGAAGTACTTTGGCATTTCGGGAGATTTGGTACCGTCAAAATTTTTGGCATTTGGAACTTTCAGATAAAAATAACTGCTTTTCAATCGATGGAATCTTCCGGTTGTTCCTTTGTTTTTTCAAACTCTTTGGGAGGGGAATCTCTAAAAGGGGAAAAAACAGGAGGAAATTCGCCCCTTTGGGGTTTTTTTCTTGCAGGGTCACCCAAAGTGGGGGAGGGGCAAACAGATTAATTTCAAATTGGGAAAACGGGCAAAAGACTCTCGGGATAAAATTTTCTGTTGGTTTTTTGTTTACAATTTAAAAATAAAAAACCTTTAAAAAGGGGTCCGCAGTTTTTTTTTCTTAGTCTTTTAGTTTTGGGAGAGAAATTAAAGTTTTTTTGAAAGGGGGTTTTTTTCCCGTTTTCTTTTTCTGCCTTGTCCTTTTTGGGGGAAACCCTCAGGGAAGGGGGGAATGCCTGACTCGGGCAGAAAAAGGGGGCATCTTTTGGGATTTTCCCCGTCGCCCAAAAAATTAATTTTTTGCCTTTTTTAAGAAAAAAACATTTTTCCCTGCCCCGTAAGAAAAGGCTTTTTTTTGGGGGGGGTTTTTGCTTGCCAAGATGACATCGTGGAAAAAAATTTCCCTTTTAACCTTTTGTTTTCCAAGCACCCCAACTTTCGGGGCGTCCCAACCCCGTGTCACCTTTGGGGTTTTTTTTTAAAAAAGGGGAAACCCACAGTCCGAAAGGCCCGGGATTTGAGCATATCCCCTAAACCAGCCCTCGTTGCCCGGGGAAACCCCTTTGGTAAAACGGGTTACATGACTACAAAAAAAGATTTTTTTGAGGACCTTTTTCAAAAAAGGGGTTTTTTCCAGTGCCCCTTTTTCCCCCTTGGGGGGGAAAGGGAAATTTATTTTGCCCCAGATCTTTTTATATTTTTATGTTGCCTTGCCCAAAATAAATTTTTACTGACAGGTAAAAAAGGGGAGGTTGTACTTTTTTCAGGGTTTGGAACTGTTAGGTGTTTCCCCCTTTCCCCTTCGTCAGCGCCGTGGCAAAAATTCCCCTTTGAAAGGAATGACACTTTTTCCCGGTTTACGGGGTTGTGACCCCCCTACGTTGTTTCCCTAATGGGATACACAAAAAATCAAATTCGTTTTGGGTTTTTTTAATTCTGGGGAAAATAAAATTTTTTTGGCAAAACCAAAATTTTGTTCCTTTGGGTGGCCCATTTTTTTGGGAAATGAGGGTTGGAATTTTTGGGGGGTGTTTTCCACCCAAAAAAGTGATACAATTCGGAAAAAATTTAAGGGCCAAGATTTTGGCCCCTGAAAAAATTTCTTAAATTTTCACGGGGCTTTTTGGTGGTATTAAAATTCTTGACACTGTTTTTTTTTTCCCCCAAGGCTTTTCAAACTTAAAATTTTTAAAAATTTTGTCAGCGGGGCGGGGTTCCCCAAAATTTGGGGGACCCCCTAAATTTTTTTTAAATAAAAATTGGGAAGGAATTTTCACAAAAAAGTGGCTCAAATTGGGGGCCCGGGAAATTCTTTGTTTTGGGAAAAGGGGGTTCAACTTTATAACTCCCGTTCTTTCCTAAACTTGTTGCCTTGTTCTCTTCAATTTTTACGGACACGGGGTTTTGATTTTTAAAACGATTTTTTTTTAAATTTGGGGGGGGTTGGGAAAATTTTCTCCCAAAGAACTTCCCAATAGGTTCGTCATCAAATTTGGGAAAGGCCCTAAAATTTTGGCGTGTAAAGCACAAAGTTTTTTTAAGGGAAAAACACCCCAAAGGGAAAGGGGGGGGTCACGGGGGAAAGGGTTTTTAAGGGGTTTAAAATTGGGGGGTTCTTTAATTCCATAGTTCTAGTGTCCGAGGGGGGTTCACTGGAGCCCAGGGATGTCTAAAAAAGAAATTGGTTGGGAAAAAAATTTTGGGAACTGACGTTGGACACCAGACCCCCTTTTTGGGTTTTTGTTATTTCCGAAAGGGAAAAATTTTTTTGGGAGGGTTGGGAAAAAGGGAAACCCAAAATGAAAAACTGCTGAGTAAAAGGGGCCCAAAAATTTGGGTTTTGTCCCCTTTTGCTTTTAAATTTTAGATTGGAAATTTGGCTGCACCGATGACACAAACCACCCCAACGTTTTGGGGCGGGAAAAAAAGGACGGATTTGGGCGTTTTAGGGCACACGTCTCCACACCAACCCAAAAGGGGTTTTGCTTTTGTAAAATTTTGCGGGAAGTATTGGGGGAAAAGGGGGCGTTAAAACATTTGGGAAAATGAGGCTTTTTGTTAAAAGGACCATTTGGTCACTTCCTTTTTTTAAGTAAATGTTTTGGGGAGAAGCGTCCCCTCCAAAGAAGGTAAAAAAAAAACCTTGACGGATTTTTTTTTCCCAAATTTGTACTTTGCCCCTTTTTTTAACCCGGGGCCGGGTTTCCCCTTTCCCTTTTTTCTTCGTTTCAAAGAAAGTTTTGGGATTTCGTACACGTCGTCTTCTTTTTTTGGTAAATTTTGGTAACTCGGGAAAAGTAAAACTTTCCCTTTTTAAACCTTCTCCGTTCATTTCCCCCCTTTATAGACGGGGGGGGGGATAACAAAACCCCCCGAAACTCGTTCGTGAAAACAAAAAATTTCGGGGGCCCCAGTTGGGCAAGAAACCTTTGCCCCAAAAGTGGGTTTGGGTTTTCCCCAAAGGCGTACCCTATCCTGTTGGCTAACGGGCTACCCTTTTTTGGGAACAGTGACAAAAGGGGGCGTCCCCCAAACGTGTTTTAAAGACGAAAATTTGGGTTTTGGGGGGGGAAGTCATTTTCTTGAGGGGAAGGGCCCAAAGTTTCCGAGGTTTTAAATTTGGGTTTTGTACGATTGAACGGGGTTGGGGAAAAAAGGAGGGCCCGATGTTTTTGAGGAGGGGGTTTTATGGTAAAAATTTTTCAAATGCGTTTTTTTTCAAAGGGGTTTTGGGAAAAAATTTTTCCCGATATGGTTTTTAGTTTGGGTTTTAAAGGCTGGTGGTAAAAAAAAAAAAATAAATGTCAGTTTTTAATTTTCTTTTTGGAAAACCCTTGGTTTAGAAATTCGGTACCTTTTGTTTTTTTTGCCATCGAAGAGGGGGACGACTACTTTGTTTCAACACCTTTTTTCAAGGCTCCCAAATTCATGTTTCGTTTTGGGATGTCAAGGCACGCCCCAAAGGGCAAATTTTGGGGGAAAAAGACGTCAAATGAACAAAAAAAATATTTTTTCCACGATTGTAGGGGGGCCAAAAGGGGGAGACATCGGTTTAAATCCCCCTTTTGCCTTTAAATGATGGGTTACCTTCCATTTGGGTGCGACCCCCTTAAAAAATTTTCTTCGAATGGGTTTTTTTTTTAAGTTGTACAAGTTTTTTCTTGTAACCATCGTTGCACTTGGAGGTTAAAGGACCTTTTCCATTTTTTTTTTTTTTGTTTTTTTTTTTAATTTAAATGATCCAATTTCGCTGATTTCTTTTCGCTATGGAGCGGGGGAGGGTGGTTTGGGAAAAGGCTTTTTTTTGTTCGATGTTTCCCCCGGAGTCGAAAAATGGAAAGGTAGTTTTTGGGGGGGTTGGGGGTTTGGGGGGGTGGTAAATTTGGGTGGTAAAAACAATTTTCTTTGGTTTTTCTTGTCTTTTATCCCCTCTGTTTTTCCCCTTTTTATCCTTTTTTACTTTTTTGTCGAAAAGGAGGGGGAAAATCCCTTTTTTAAACCCCCAAAAATTTTTAATTCTTTTTCGTTGGAAAAAGGTTTTAGGGGGAAGGTTCCCCAAAAAATTCCGTTGCAATTTTTTAACCTTAAAGGATGAAGGGGCTTCCCGATAGTGTTTGAAGGAAAATTCTAGTTCCTCCTTTTTTCAGGGATCCGTGGGAGTTTTCCCTTTTGTCTTTACCGCGTGGAAGTGGTGGTGGTGGGGTGGGGGGGGAGGGACTTACATCCACCCCTTTTATACTCTTTCAAAGAAGGTTTAAAAGGGTTTCTCCCCTTAATTGGGGGAATTTTGGTGGGGGGGGGGGAAAAACCCCAAAAGGCCAAAAAAAATTTACCCCCTTAAAACCGGGTTTAGATTTTTTTTTTTGGGGCAAATCGTACATCCCCTCAACGATTGCAAAATTTTGTTGTAACTGAGACAATTCGGTAAATGAGGGGTTTTTGGGGGTAATTTTGGGGGGGCCCCTTGTTCTTTTCCAACATGGTATTCCATCCATCGTTTTATAAGGGACCCCCAAAGTCAAATTTTTCCCTTTCCTTTTCCCTTGATTTCAAGAATCCGGCAGGGTTTTTTTGACTAAATGTTCTCCTTTTATCTTTTGTCCTTTCCCCGGATAGTTTTCCCAAAGGGGTTCCCAAATTAAATCCCTGGGAACAAGGGTTTTTGTATGTTTCCCAAAGGGGGGGGTAACATGGGTGCTTTTAAAATGGGTTTTAAAAAAACAATTCCTCCCCCGTTACACCCAAAATCTTTTTCTTTTGACGAATTTGGAAATTTTTTTTTGGACTATTTACGAAGAAAAGTGTCGGGTGTTTTTGGGGGAAACATTTTTTCTGTTTTGCCCGACAAAAGGAATCGTGCCTTTCAAAAAAATTTAAAAACATTCGCACACGGTTTTCAATGAAATCCGTCCCAGGGGGGGGTTTTTGAATTTAGTTTTTTTTTGCATGGGTTTAAGGAGGGTTTTGGGCAGGACGGGGCAAATGTCCCCCAATTTTTTTGATTTTTAAAAAGGGGAGGGGGAGTCCTTTTCTTTTTTTTCCTTTTGGAGTTTGAAGGGGAAATGAGTTTTGGAGGGTGACATTTTTTGTGAATTGGTTTTTAAAGGGGAGAAACCCCCAAAAAGTACACTAACTCAATTCCCCTTGGGTACAAGCCTTTTTTTCATTTTTTTTTTTCCCAACCCAAACTGTCTTTTTTCCTTTTGGAAAAAAGGGGGGGAAAAGATACATCTTTGGGTTCACGACAGCCAAATTAACTTCATGTTCGTCCTTGTTAGCCCTTTTTCAATATGGACTTTGTCCCTGAACAAAATTTTTTTTTTGTCTTTTTTTTAGAAATTGGGGCAAACCCTTTTCCCAGCCCTGTTTTTCCCCCTTCCAACCTTTTCCCTTTTGGTTTACTTCTTTTTTTCTTTAAACGATGTGTCTTTTCTGTAGGGGTCGTTTTGATGCTGAAAACCAAACGTTTCTTTGGGTGGGGGCCCCTGGGGCTGAACCCCTTTTTGTTTTTCCCTTTTTCCTTTTTACAAAGAAAAAACGACATGGGGGATGGTGTACACTTCTTGTGGGTGCCCCCTCCCTGAGGGGAAATTTCCCGCACAAAAAAAAAAACTGATGTTAAAAAGGGCCCGGGGGCTTTTTTAAATGGAATGGCGCCCCCCTATTGTCCTTTTTTTTCGTTCAACTTTATGACAGGCAACACACGTCGGGGAGGAGTTGCAAAAAAGGGGCCCAAAATCGAGCCCAAATTTTTGGGTTTGGGCCCAAAACCGTTAAAAATTTATAACACACCTGTTCTCCCTTTTGGGGGCTTTTTTATTTTGGGGGGGGCCCGGGGACCCCTTTTTGAGCAGCACCCGCCCCGGGGTTTCTTTAAAAAGGGGGGAAGCGGGTTGGTTTTCTTTATGGAGGGGAAAAAATTTTGGGGGGAAGCTCTCCCTTGGGAGGTTTGGGAAAATGTTTTTGGTTTTGGGCTTTTTCCTTTTTTGTTTTTTTGGGGGTCGCTTTGGGTTTTTGGGACCGGGACTCTTTTTTTGTTTTCTGAGATGGGGACTTTGGTTTTTTCTATCGTGCTCTTTTTCTTTTTTTTTTTTTTCTGGGGAAGTTTGGGAAAAGGGGGTTGTTTTTCTTGGGGGCAAGTTTGGGTTTCATTGGGACCCATTTTAGAAGGGGAAAGAAAAAGAAAGACACCCTCCTAGTGAAAACCAACTACCTCCAGGTTTCAAAATGATTTTCTTTTTTGTTTGAGTGGGCAATGCGAGGATCACAAATTTTCGTCCCCAAAGGGTTTCTTTGTTTCTGTCAAAAAAACGTTTGGTTTGATTGGGAAGGGGTCCAAAGTCCTCTTTCAGTTAGTAAAAATTTACGTGCTGTCACCGGGAAAAACCCTCGTAAGACTTCCTTTGGGGGGACTGGCTTTTAAGAAAAACGGGCAAGTTTTTTGTGGATTTTTCCCCCGCGGGGCAAAAGCCATACAGGCCCCGAATCAATTTAAAGGGAAGTGAACTGAAAGGGCGTCATGTTTACAATGGGTGAGACAAACCAAGTAACCAAGGCTTTTTTTTACTTTTTTTTCTTTGCTGGTAAAGGTTTAAATCGAAAGACTGGGGGTGATTTCACGACAGGGCCACCGGGCTTGGGAAACCGGGGGTGAAACAGATGGGTACGAAAACGCAAAATCGGGGGGGGGGATGGGTTTCAAATCCCGGGGTTTAAAAAGGCGTGTGGGGGTTTGGTGGGGATCTTCGTACGCAAAAGAGTTAGCCAAGGTTTTTCCTTAAATGTTTTGGCTAAGGAAATTGCATTGCGATTTTTTTAAGGGGCTTTTAAACAAGAACCCCCGTAAATTAGCCTTTTAGACGGGCGGGACGGGTGGGCTTTTTCTTTGTTTTAAAAAATTTTTTTAATGGTTTAAAAGGGAAACCCGGGTTTCGATATCCCTTTTCGTTGGGAAACCAAGTTTAAAATTTTTTTTCTCTTTTCCCTAAAATGGCATCAAAAAATAACCCAAATGGGTTTTTAAATGGGGGCAACACGAACCGTCGCTTCGAACCCGGGAAAGCCCTTCCAAAAACACAGTGGTTTTCCCCCGGGCTTTCTCGAGAAGGTTGTAAGCCGGGGGTTGCCACTCCTTTTGTAAAAAACCCCGATAAAGTTAGGTGGGGACGAATTCAAATGATGTTTATGTTCGATCAAAAGGTTTTTACAAAACGAGTTTTGCCCTTAACCGCTAGGTCCCGCAATGAGCATGTTTTAAAAGGGGTTGGGCGAAGATTTCAAGGCCATCCCCAAATAGCACGGTTTTAAAAAGTTCCCTTAAAAGACAAAAAGGGGGGAAAAAGGGGGGGAAAGAGGGAGGAAAAGAGACATAGAGTAGCCATTTGTAGCGTCAGGGGAAAGTCAAATTTTTGTGTTAAAACATGACAAACAAGACAAGGTTTTTTTACTTTTTCCCGGAAAGGTTTTTTGCAAACTTAAAAAAGAAATAAAACGAAAAAACTTTAAAAAAAATTCCAAAAGGTTTAAATTAAATAAATAAAAGGACACAAACCCAAAACAACTATCGTGGAATAAAAAACAAAATTTTATTTACAACATTTTTTTTCATTTTAAATTAGGTCCTAGGGATTTAATTTCGTAATGTTCTAAAAGTTTTTTACATTTTGGGACTGTCACACCAAAAGGGTTTTCCTTTGGGAAAGGTCTTTCGGGGAAAGGGCAAGGGCCGTCCTTTTCCTGAAGGAATGGTTTTCCTCCGTGACGACTGTTTTTTTCTTCTTCTGGTATTTTTCCCCTAACACAAAAATGAAAAAGTGCTTTTTTCACGGGCGTTTTTTAAAGTTTAAAGGGTTACAAATCTCGGGCATAGTTAAAAACAAAATTTTTTTGGGCCCAAACCCCAAAACCCCCACTTTTCCAGTCTTTTTCACTGTTTCCCGGGGGGGGGTGGGAAAATCACAAGCACACCACAAAACCCCATACACCTCTTCGGGACCTAACCCGTTTGAGAATCTTGTTTTTTCCCGTAAAAAGGTTTTGAAGTAAACCAAAAAAAAGAAAAGGGAAAAAGGGTTTCAAAGGGGGGAATGAGTTTCTCGTGAGCAAATTTTAAAAGGGCCCCTTTTTATTTTTTTTTGTTTTTGAAGGGGGACGTATTTTTTTAAAGTGTCCACAAATTTTATCGGGCGGGAAAAAGAAAAACCAAAGGGGAAAAAAGTCACCCCAAAACACACACGTTTCGTCGTTCCCCCAAATTTTAAAGGACACAAATTTTCCCTAAAAAGGGAATGGAAAAAATTTCCCCCGTTTTTAAAATTGGGGCCTGGATCTCCCTTTTCCCGGAATTTGTTTTAATCAAAAAAATGGGATTTTTCGGAAAATTTTTTTGGGAGGGTTTTTGAAAGGATTTTAAAAGGGGGGCCTTTTTTTTCGCCAGCAATTTCCGGTTTTAATTTTTTCCAAAAAACTTTTTTTGTTTTTTCCATTTTCGAAAACTAAAAATTTTTTAGTCACTACTGAAAAGGACTTTTATATCAGGTTTTCCTTTCCCCCTTTAATTTAGTTTTGTTCAAGATTTTGGTTTAAAAATCTTAAAATCGTCCCCCCGGAAAATTTTTATTCATTAAGTTGGGAACTGAAATACAATTTTAAAATCTCTACTTAAAAATTAAAATTTTTTTCCCACCGATTGGGGACTAATGTTGACCACTTTGCAAAAAACCCCTTTTTAGAAACAAACCTTTTATTTGGAATTGAAAAGGGGGGAAACCAAGGGGGTTTTTAAAAAATCGGTTGGGGGGCCGGTTTTAACCCGGGTGGGAAAAAAATTTTTTTGCGTTTTTTTTACTTGTATTTTGACCAAACCTCGATAAATGCGTTTTTTCCAAAAACCCAGGGGGGAAAACTTTTTTTTTTTTTTTCTTTAGTTTGGGGTTTTTTTTTTTGGTTTTTTTTTAAAAACCCCTTTTAACGAAATTTTTAAAAAGTATTGAAAATTTTTCCATTTTTAAATTTTTCCCTTTTTTGGGTTTTAAAGGGTCCTTTTTTGTTTTTTAATAAACCTTTTCCAAATTGTAAAATTTTTTTGGTTTTAAAGGGGGGGGAAAACAAAGGGGGGGGGGGGAATTAAAAATTTTAATTTTTTCCATTGGGCATCCGTTTTTTGGTTTTTTACTTCTTTCACTTTCTCCTGTGGGAAATTTTTCCGGGGGACACAAATTTCTAAATCACCCAATTGGGATTTGGCACTAGCAAAAACCTGCCCAAAAGCCTTGTAAATTTTTCTCTTGCAAAAATCCCGGGGTTTTTAAAGTTTTTTAAAGAAGAAATTTATTTTTTATTTTTTTAAAAAACTTACCTTTGGGGGTGACCCGAACCTTGGAAATTTCCCAACCCTTTTGGTACTTTTTTACTTTTACATCGTTAATTTGAAAAAAAAGGACGAGGGGGGGGTTTTAAAAGGGACGTTTTTAAAGACCAAACCTTTTAAAACCAAAAAAAACATTTTCCAGGTAAGCGGAATTTTCTTTCCCACTGTTTTTGTGACACCCACACCCTAAAGCCTTTTACTTTAAAACCCCCTTTACCCAAGTAGAAAAATCCAGCCCTTCTGGTTTTTTCGGGGGAGGTCCCCCCCCCAGTTTTTTTGGGCCCTTTTCCTCGAAAAAAGGGTTTTGGGTCCCACTTTCATTTAAACAGAGGGATTTGGCAGGGCCCCAAAGGGGGGTTGAAAAATTCGTTTTTTTGTGCAGATTCCCTTTATGAGGGGTAAGGTGAATAAAGCCAAAAGTTTTCTCGGTTTTTTGTGACATCCGTAGGGTGGGGAAAAAGAAACGTTTTTTGTGGAGGATTGGGCATCCCGGATAATTGAAAAAAAGGGGTTTCGTTTACGAGCGAATCAATTTGAAACCGTAGATTGACACTATACCATTCCCTTTTTCACTCTTTCCAGGATAGGTTTGGTCGTCTTGCAAAATTTTTCCCCTGACATAATTGGGGGTACTGAATTTGAAGGGGCACGCTACAGCTCTACTTTTTCCCCAAAGGGACAGCATCGCACTCAAAATTTTTTTTGCCCGGGTATTTTTTGTGTTAAAAAAGGATTTTCCTTTTTTTTCTTGGTTTTTTGGAGTCCAAAAAGAACTATTTGGTCTTGAAAAGTTGTTTCCCCTTTTTTTTGCTGAGCAATTTCGCGGTCCTACAAATAAAAAAAAGAAGTGGGTTTAGGAAGTCCCTTCTCGCTTCTGGGGACAACCATTTGATTTTGATTTTTCCCAAGGGTTTTTACTAACCGATTTTGTTTTGTGGGTAAAAGCACAATCTTTTTAAGGGGGTTGGGTTTTTAAAATAAAGGTCAAACCCTTAAACCCGGGGCCCCCCCCCATGTACACTTCTCCCTTTAGGGTTTTTCGGTATTCGTAACCCTTTAATTTTTTTGGAAACCCCCACCTGGCCAAAAAATTTGAATTTTTGGCCCCGGGGGGGGCCCCGTCCGTCCAGGCTCCCAAAAAAGGTTCCCCCCCCCCCCCCTTTTTTTTTAGGTTTTCTCTTTTACCCCCAAAACGGGCTGATGTAATGCAACTGTCCCCCTTCAAAATACGCACACGTCTTCCCCAAAATTTTTTAAAATTGTACGTTTTTTTAAACGAGCCCTGGGGCCCTTCCTGTAAGCCGCATGATGACTTTCCAAATTTCTTTGGCTTTTTCAAAGGCCCGTTTTTTCTCCGTAATTTTAAATAAGAGCAAAAATCCTCCGAACGAAAGTTCCCGGTTTTTATGAAAATTTGGGGTTTTGGGCCCTTTAAAAAATCTGGAAAATAACGAAAAATTTTGGGGACAAATACTGGTTTTTTGGGGTTTTTAAAATGGGAAACCCCTTTTTTGGGGGGTTTTTGGGGCCCCACTTGGCCCCAATTTTTTAACACACTTTGGCAAAACCCCCAAAACGCCTTTTTCCTCGTTTTTTTTCCACTTTGGGGCTTTTGGGGGGATTTCCTTCCTGTTCCTAAATTTTTTTTCTTTGAAAATTTCTTTTTGACCTTTTTGGGAAAAAAATTTTGCACCAGGAAGGATTGCCACTGGTTTTGCTTTTGTTTCAAAAAGCATTTTACGTTTTCTCTGGAAATGCCCTTTTTAGGCCGTCCCCGGGGGGTACTTTTCTGTCTTGGGGGGAAAATGGTTTAAAATTTGTACAAAAACTAACATCGGTTTTTCCCGATCCAAAAGGTTTTTTAAAAAATTCTACAACCCCAGGTTTGTGAGGAAAAACCCCGTCCAAGGGATTTTATTTCTTTCCTTTTTCCTCGTCGGCTTGGTTCATGCAAAAAGGGTGGCATTTTGTCCCCCTCCTCCGTAAAAAACTGGCCCTTGGGGTTTAGAGGGGCCCCCTTGGGTTTTCCCCGATAAAGCTTAAAAAAGGGGGTTTGGTTTTAAAAACGCGGGGGGTTTCGGGGGCCCCTTTTTATATTTTTTTTGGGGGGGACCTTGGGCCCCATTAAAACGACCCCTTGGAAAAGTGGCCTGGTACAAATCTTCCCTGGTTTGTTTTTTTAAAAAAAATGATTTTTAGTGCCCGTTTGAGGATAACAATTGGGCATCCATGAAAAAAAGCAAAACCGAAAAAACTCGTACACGATTTTGAGGGGTTTCCCAAGTCCCCAACCCCCTACCGAAAACCCCCGATGGTCTTTTTTACCTTCTCTGTTTTCGGGCCAATTTTTTTGAATCCATTTGCTTCCCTTGGGGCGCACAAGTAATGTAACCAGGCCCCTAGTGCTTTTAAAACCCCAGTATTGGGGTTTTTACAAAAAGGGTTTGTTGGGGGGTGAAAACAGCAGGGGGGTGTTTGGGGGGGATGAATCGTTGACGGTCACTAAGGAAAACGCTTTAGCAAGGGTGCAGGCTTCTTTCAAAGGAAACGAATTTTCCCCCGGGGTCCCCTGAAAAAATTCCCGAAAATTTTCCCCAGCAACGCCGGTTTTAAAAAGTCCAAGTCGGGAACGACAATATTTTAAACATTTCTTCCTTTAAAGTCGAAAGGGTCCGAAGCGTGATCTGGTACCATGCGACGAAAGCTTTTGTTTTCGGTACGCATTTGCGGGGGTCGTAGTAGTGAAACCCCAGGCAAAAAATAGGGAGAACAGCATTTGATTTTGGGTTCGGTATTGTTTTAAAAATGGGGGGGGAAAATTTCCCCTTTTTCCCCTTTTTGTCATGCCAAAGTTTTAGGCATGCGATCAAAGGCAAAGGCCAAATTTTCCTCAAGGGAAACTTTTTTTAAAATGCAAATTGTCCCACTTGCCTTTGGGAAATTTTTTGGCTCCGTTCAAATTTTATTTTTTGGGCGTTCGGGATTTTTTTTGTATAGTATTTTCCCCAAAAAAATGTCCCCTCGTTTTTTCCCGGGGGAAATTGTGAGCCATGGAAATGTGGCAAAAACGGGTTTCATCTCCGGGAAATTCGATATTTCTTGGTCCCCCAAGTTGTCGAAAGGGTCCCTTTTGGGCCCCTTGGGCAAAACCCCCCCGGTCAATATGGTTGTCCCGAAAGAATTTTTTTTTACGTCCCCCCAGGAAAACTTGCCCACAGTGAGGGGAATGAGGTCAAAATTGGCCTTGGGGGTCTTTTTTTTGCCCCCTCTTTGACCCCGGGAAAAAATTTTTGGAATGTGAATTGGGAAATTCTCTTGAAAGCATTAAAACCCAAAAAAATTGGGAAAATTTCCCTTTTTTTTTTTTGGGTCTCTTTTTTTTCTTTTTCTTCATTTTAGAATTTGGGATTTTTTTTTAATGTTGCATTGGGTTCCCCGTCCACATTTGGTGCAAAAAGTGACATTTTTTTCCCTTTTGAAAAAACGTGGCCTTGGCCCTTATTGGTTTTTGTATGCCCTTTTCCCCAAGTGGGCACAACTCAAAGGGGGTTGACATGCACTTTTCCGTGTGAAAACCCTTTCATCTTCAAATGTTGTGGTTTTTCAGGCAAAGGGCCCGACCCAAAAGTACAAACAAGCAGAGCAAAAGCACTCTTTTTTTGTCCTTTGTCCAAACAGGGTTTAAGAGGCCAAACTTCCCCCACAGTTTTTATCCACAATGCTTATTTTGCTCTCGATTGTTTTAAAAACCCAAATCACATTTCTCACAGTAATAAATGTAGGACAGGGGGAAAGCAGTGATACTGGTTAAAGGGGATCAAAATGTTCATCCTATAAAAGATTTTTTTTGTAAATTTTTTTTCTTTTTTTTTTTTTAAAAACTTTGCCTCGAAAAAAACAGGGTCCGCGCACTTTTTTGAAGGTTTCCCTTTCCCAAAGGGGTTTTAACCCTGGAGCCAAAACGTTTTTGAAACTTTTTGGGGGTTTTTGGGAAAGCCACAAAGGGGGTGTCTTTAGGGAGCCCCCTTGCTGTAAAAGGGTTCGCCTCCTTTGTTTTTGGCCCCGGGGCCTTGTTAAAAGTTTTTCCCGGCCCTTTTTTATTCTAGCCCTGTTATTCCTTTTCCCGGGTACATTCGTCCCACCCCCGATGGGGAAGGGGCCTAAAAAACATTTTTTCCTTTAGGATTGGTTTAAATTTTAACGATTTCCTTTTTGGGTGCTGCGAAAGGTTTTTCTACCCCCAAAAAAACAAATTTTTTTTTCCCCGTTCCCCTCCCTTGGGGAAAAAGAAAAGTGGGTTCCCTGAACAGTGTCGCTTTTTTCCCTCGGGGTTTTTGTGGGAAAATTGTCTTGGATTGTTGCAGGTTTGGGAAACTTGGTTTATTTTTGGGGAAAGGTTTTTAATTTTGATGGGGCTGCTAAACCGATTTCCCTACAGGAAAAAACAAATTGTCTGAAAGAATGGAAAGTCCCCAAGCGTTGTCTGCTTTGGCTTCAAAATTGCGTTTCAAGATTTGTTAACAAAGAACCCCACATCGGGGTGAACTCTTCTGCTTTTTTCCAGTGGTAATTTGGGCTTTTAAATCTTTTTAAAATTCAAAGGTGTACGTGTGGGTGTAGTTTAAATTTTTTTTAGAGGGGTCGTTTTGTCCCTCTCTGGGAAAGTGATAGTAATTTTTTTGGGGGTTTTCTGTTGGTTTCTTTTTTTTGTTTTGCTGTAACCCCTGGGGGTTTTGATTCTGGTTTTTACTCATCTCCCTTTCAAATTCACTGGCATGAAAATTTTAGCCAAGATTTTGGGGTAATGTGGGGAGGCGAATTTAAAACACGTTTTTTGTTTTCTTAATTTTTTTTTCTCTCTCATGAAAAACGTGCGTTGTTTATCTTGATTTCAAAAATAAAAAAAAATACATTTTTAAATGCCGTGGGTCCTTTTATTAAAGTTTAAATTTAATGCAAAAAATTAAAGGGCTGTGCCCTTTTCTCCACTATTATTTTGCTCCCCAAAATGAACCCGTTTCGATGGAAGAACCCCCCAAAATCGAACTTTTCCCTTAGAGGGTTTACGAAGGTTTTCATTCCCAAAATTTTTTGCCAGACAAACCCAAAGGGGCTAAATTTTTCCACTTTTCGAGACAAAAAATCAGGGGTACGGTTTTTATCTGTAAAAAAAAAAAGGACTTTTGGGGTACAGAATTTTCCAGACCGTCAAAAAAAAAAGTGTCAGAAAAGAAAAGGTCGGGATACCTGTTTTTAATTTTAAAGAAAAGAGGGACATTGGTCTAAAAGAAATGTCCCAAAAAAACAAAAAAACCCGGAGCAGGGGAAAAAAAGGGGAAAAGAGGGAAAAGGGAAAAAACCCCCCCAGGAAGAGAAGAAAGGGAAAATGTTTAAAGTGGAAAAAAAATTCAAAAAAAAAAAGGCACAGAAAAAAAAGCCTATGAAAATTTTTAAAAAAAATTGTTGCGTTTTTGTTTATTGGAAATTTAAAGAATTGTTTCCAGAAAGACCAGATTTTTAAAAAAAGTGTCTCCTGGTTTTTTAAATTTTTTTTTAAAAAGAGGGCTACTTCACCACCCACACACACACATACCAAAAAAAAAAAATTTATATTTTTTTATATATATAAATATAAATATATATATATATTTTTTATATATATATATATATATATTATATATATATTAATAAAAATAAAGGGATACATACATACTTTAAAAGGGTGTACAAGGGGGTTTTTTAAATTTTCATTGATTTTTTTTTTTTTGGGAAAAAAGAATATTATTTCTTTTGAAAATAATGATGGTCCTGAAAAGGACCGTGGGGGCTTTTGGGTTTTCCCGAGAACAAACTCAAGAACGAGAAGCAAATTTGCTTCAATTGCCCTTTTCCCTTTTCCACGGCCCAAAGGGCCCCCCTTTTTGCACTTTCTCTTTTTCGGGGATTGAGTATAAAATTTTTAATGTTTGGGAAACTCCCGGGGTAGTCACAATTTTTTAGTCTCTTTTGGGTCGGGAAAAGGGCGTTTTTCCCTTTTTTTGGTCGTAATAAAGAAGTTCCCGATACATTTTTTTTTAGATTTTTTTAAAACCCCCCTAAAATATCCAAGAGTATGTGACCGTTTTTTTTTTCACTGTTTTTTTCCCTTCCCCTCCTGGACTTGCTTTCTTTTTTAATGCTTCTTTTTTTCTTTTCTTGTCGTTTTCCCTTTTCGCCCCTTCTTTTCTCGCTGTTGCTGTTTCCCAAACAGAAAGCTTCTTTTGCTTTTCGCTGCTGTAAAAAAATTTCCCCTTTTTCTTTTTTCTTTGTTTAAAAAAACGTCCCATGCGTGGGAAAGAAGGAAGGGGGAAAAATTTGGGGAAGGTACTGGTGCCGGACAAAATTTTTCGAAAGAAAAGGGGAAAAAGAACTAAAAACCCCTTGGGAAAACAACCTCTTGGTTTAGGGGCACTTTTGGGGGCCCTTTTTGTAGCTGATTTTTAAACCCTTGTTTTTTTCCTCCCAGTGGGGGACACCCCCAAACATTTTCTTTAAGTTCCCCCCATGTTTTTTACTCAAAAATGCCGCATTAATTTACTTTGCCGAACGCTAGTGAACGTATATTTGGCATTGTGACGTCACAGGGAAATCTCTTTTGGGTTTGGGAAGGCCCGGCTCCGCGGAAAATGACCGAATTTTGGGAAAAGCGTTTGGGGTTTGGGAAAACCCTTTGGGAAATTTTTTCGAAAACCGTCTTTTCCCCCTTAAAAACACACTTCACTTCATTTCCTTTACCTATTCTCATTTACACCCCAAAGGAAGATGTTGATCACTGTAAATCCTCTAGTTGGTTACGTATTTTTTTTGATCCCGGGTTTTCCCCCTTTTATGCGAAAACAAAATGGGACTTATCCCCCAATTTAAATCGAGGGTTTTTTAAAAAAAAGATGTTTTGTGGAAAACAAGGCTGTTTTGGGGCGGGGCTTCATCTTGGGGCAAGAAAAAGGAGATGCAGTTTTAAAACCAAAATTTTGGAAAGAAAAAAAAACAAAAAGCGGGTTTTCCGTATGGGTTTAAAGGAAAGATTAACATCAAAACAAAAGGCCTTTTTTGGGCCACTTTTTCCTTTCTCCCCAAAAAAAATTATACTTTTCAATAACAAATTTTCCTGTTTTAAGTTTTTTTTAAAACATACATTTCACTACATTCACTAACACGACGAACGCTTGATGTCACAGTATTTGACGTCACGGTACTTACACATTGCTACACTGTTGACAAGTGTCCAGTACCGTGACGTCATGCCACCTGGGCCATTTCTCTTGACGCTATACAGACCCAGGGGGTGCTAATACAAAATTCCCCTTGACGCTATCTTCCTTCGGCTGTGCTATTTGACGCCAAAAATCTTGACGCCAAAGTGCCGCGGGCCATATTTTAATGATAACTCCCATTGACGCTATTCTTGCCCCCTTCACTACTACCAGATATATTGCCATGAAAGGAGAAGGGGTGAAGTGTAAATTTTATTATGTCGTAATACTTGCACATGTAGATAATCCCCTTGTCCTTTTATTCATTCACTGCATAATATGACAGGGCTGGTAATATATTGAAATGGAATTCAAATGATTTATTTCAGACAACGAGGTGTATTTAATGTTTTTCATAACATCAGTTACTTATACAGGTGAATACAATAACCTGTACCTAAATTTGCACGCTCCATTTGCCAGTACCACAGTAATTCTAGTGTTGAGTGGACATCATTATACCGCAGTTCTACCACTGACCTTGGTCTGAATATGGGAGTAATTAGCCAAAGTCATTGTGCATACTCTGAATCCCTAAAAAGCCACTAATTTCCATTGTCCTCCATACATTCATTAAAACAGAATTCTTTATCATACAAGTTAGAAAATTTAAATTCGTATTCTACGGAGTTTTGAATCCAGGTCCGAGAGTAAATGGCACCCATCGCCTTGCCTGCACCCACCAGCCCATATACCGTCGCGACTAAGCAGGCATCACCAAAAAATGATGGCACTGAGTCAGATTATTATATTTGGAGGTGAACACGCTTGTTTGAATCAGGGTCTAGAACATGTTTTTTTTCACTTTGAAATTCCTAAACTTGTTGAAAACTTTAAATGTTTTAGAGAGAAGACTGACCTGCATCCAGGCTCTATTATTGTGTCATGGTATTTTATATAATGTTTACTTGAAAACAATTACTCATTATTGTCTTTAGATCTGAAGCAGAATCAGACTTATTGTTGTATTCAGCTTTTGTTTTTGAATCTGTATTCACTGAGTTATTAGACTAAAAAATTGATTTGGAGTTATAGGGACAACAGGCACATCAGCACATTCAATACTGGAACTTTTTTGGAACAACACTGGAATTTGATTGGAACTTCATAGGTTTAAACTTGTGATAGAACTTTTAGGACTATTTTTTAGATTTAATTCACAACACTGGAAGTTATTTTTAAATTTTCACTTTGCATTCTAGGGGGAAAAAAATATTTGTTGAATTTTACATAACCTGATGGTTTTCGCTCGTTTTTGTTGCTTAATGTAAGACCATAAAGTCATAAAAATATTTTCGTGAAACACATATTAATACAGCTACGTGGAAAGAATTGCCCATTTATGTTAGGCGCAAGAACAATGTGATCTTTTCAAGAGTACTCTTATTCCACTACAAGAACAGACTTAAAGACTTAATAATGTATATTTATGTCAACGTGTTTTTGTTTCGTAATTTCACGGTGTTTGTTTTTGTAATTTTGTTGTATATGTTTTTTGTAAAGAGCTTTGAGTTGCTAAAGATTACGCTTTGTACTAAGTCCATATTGCTATTGTTATCATTAATATTTATTATTATTATTATTATTATTATTATTATTATTATTATTATTATTATTATTATTATTATTATTATTATTATTATTGTTGTTGTTGTTGTTGCTGCTGCTGCTGTTGTTATTTTTATTGTTGTTGTTGTTGCTGTTATTATTATTATTATTATTATTATTATTATTATTATTATTATTATTATTATTATTATTATTATTATTATTATTATTATTATTATTACTATTATTTTTATTATTATTATTTAAAGTCGTAGTTACGCACCCATCCCATCCCCCTCCAAAATGCGTTGATCCTACAAATAAAATGAATACACTGTTAGTTTGAAAAGAAGTCGTCTTATCATTATTTGAGATGAGAGAGAGAGAGAGAGAGAGAGAGAGAGAGAGAGAGAGAGAGAGAGAGAGAGAGAGAGAGAGAGAGAGAGAGAGAGGGGGGGGCAAACACTAGAACATTATATTTTTGTCAGTATATATTTGTCTGGCATTTCAATAAATGAATATGCAAGTCAGGTACAAAATATCGTATTATGAAGCGAAATGTGTGTATTTTAATGAACAATATAAATTAACTAGATATTATTCACGAATAACATCAGTCAATTTTCATATTTTGGCATCTGAGTCATAAACCGAGTGAATTTACTCCTAAAGCGTCTATGTTCATTTAGCACTTAAACAAAATTAATCCTTTTTATTAATTCAGAAAACAATTAAACTTTAATCCTTCCAGGATGGGTCCGCGGTCATCTATGATTGGATTAACTCGATATTACGCGCGAGCGGCTTTCCGGTCTAATTAGAGAGCCTGGCACGTGCCTTAACCACCAGAGCAGCACAAAGCAACCAATCATTACGTCACGCTCAATTAGGTGGTCCCAGTAACTGACCAATCATGGCTCAATTGTTTGCTAATTTTATTTGGGCTTTGAATTGTTCTCACCTAACCAGGTAATAGATCATTGCTTAATTCCAGTGACACGTGGAGAAACTTGGGTTTAGTTACTCAAAGGTGTCAAGAAAATTATAAACGATATATACTTCTATAAAAATAAATGAGACATCAAACGTACCTTAAATGATAAACTTGGCTGAGGCAGATACAAGCTTAGAAAAATCAAAGACTGTGAGAAGTTTGAACAAGTGGAAAGAGATGTCCGAAACTGTAAGTTTATTTAGCTTTTTAATGTAGATCTTTTGTATGCTTCTTGTAAACAAAACGAATAGATGAAGGACGAATATCAAGATATATCTAAACACAATTTCTTACGAATAAAGATGCAATTACAAAAGTACATTCTTGCCTGGCTTATTTTAACGTATTTTGGACACCAGGACAGTCACGAAAATTGTAGATTGTTTTATGCTACATGGTATTTACTGAAAGAAATGCTATCAGCTTTATTTTCTGATCATTGTTTTCCAAAAGATTTAGCAAGAAATCGATTTGCGCATATAACAACCAAATAAAAATGATTTTGTTATTAAAAAAGTTGCATAAACGAGCATTACCCACATATTTCTAAAAGTAAATCTCACCAGTCATTAATCAAGATGCATAATAACAACATATTGTTTATACTAAGATATTATCTGAATGTTTAAAAAACAATTAAAATTAGTAGATTTAAAGACTGATGCCTGTCTTTTTAGATGGGGTGGGAGTTAAATACACAGTAGACTTGCATATCCTCTTACCCTACCGAAATCTGTATGTATGTATGTATGTATGTATGTATGTATGTATGTATGTATGTATGTATGTATGTATGTATGTATGTATGTATGTATGTATGTATGTATGTATGTATGTATGTATGTATGTATGTATGTATGCATGCATGCATGTATGCAGGTAGGTAGGTAGGTATATAGGTATGTATGTTGTTGTTGTTGTTGGGCTTAACGCCATTTTTCAGCACACGATAGGCTATTTATGGCGGCCAGTATTAATGGTGGAGGAAGAAACCGGGAAATCACCGGAAAGAACCACCGACCTACGAGAAGCTACTGGCAAGCTTTCTCACATGTATGTATGTATGTATGTATGTATGTATGTATGTATGTATGTATGTATGTATGTATGTATGTATGTATGTATGTATGTATGTATGTATGTATGTATGTATGTATGTATGTATGTATGTATGTATGTATGTATGTATGTATGTATGTATGTATGTATGTACAAGAGCAAGAGGTTATAAAATATGAGCTATTATTGAAGAAAAAAATTCTACAGAAGACGATAAAATCACTGATGCATGAATTAATATTTTCTTTGCAATTTACTAAATCTTAGAAAGACAGAAAAAACATATTTCAAAATAATATCAGAACTGATGTACCGCACGTACTCTTAATTTGTATAATTAAAATCTATATCCTATTTACATCACATTCGCCGTTTTATTGGCTTTACCCACTAATATTAATAAGTGTTTTATGCTCAATTGCCTTTTCATACAACAAGAGCACTAATACTACTACTACTACTAATACTAATACTACTACTACCACTACTACTACTACTACTACTACTACTACTACTACTACTACTACTAATAATAATAATAATAATAATAATAATAATAATAATAATAATAATAATAATAATAATAATAATAATAATAATACTGTGATGATTATACTGTTTCAATAAAAATAAATCTCTCGAGCGTGTCCGCGATTAGAAATACTCCCCAATTGTCCAGTCTAGAGTAACCTGAGTTAATTCAATCATGCTGACACTTTGTAATGGTGATTGGATTGAGCTGATTCAGTGATCCTTTAATTGACTATTAATTATCGGTAGCTAACGTTGATCAATAAATTGATGACCAATTTAACATTTATAAGTATCATATAATAATAGTTATGTGTTGTTTACCAAGACCACAAAAAGCCACTAAGGTTAGCAATTTCATGTAAACAAAATGTCAGTGATTCAATAATTTTATTTAAAATATGGGACGCTGTTTCATGTCATTTAGTCTTTGATAAAATGATTTATATCATATATGACAAGGCTGTTCTCATGTTTTTTTATTCCTACGGAGGCCAACTTTAAAATTCCCATTCTTTTCCTATAAATGCTGTCATATACATGCGCATAAACATTACAATGTAAGTAGGTATTTTGAATCCGATTTTTGAGAGAGAGAGAGAGAGAGAGAGAGAGAGAGAGAGAGAGAGAGAGAGAGAGAGAGAGAGAGAGAGAGAGAGAGAGAGTCTTGCAAAATCATTTAAAAGTCAAATTGATGATATAATTTAACCCTACATAAAGATATGTTTAACGACGCTTGTTCAAATGTGTACTTCTTCTGGAGGATGAAACGATTACTTCCCTCCATACATTTCCTCCAAACAATATTCCAACAAAATGCTACCATTTTAAACATAATCACCTGTGCAGTCTACAATATGAATACATAGCTTTAAAACGCTCCATTCATGTTTATAATGTCAATGGCACTCACAAAATTTCATAATGTTTTTTGTTAAAGTGCGGGGATATAATGTATGTATGTATGTATGTATGTATGTATGTATGTATGTATGTATGTATGTATGTATGTATGTATGTATGTATGTATGTATGTATGTATGTATGTATGTATGTATGTATGTATGTATGTATGTATGTATGTATGCATGCATGCATGCATGTTTGCTTGTTTGTATGTATGTATGTATGTATGTATGTATGTATGTATGTATGTATGTATGTATGTATGTATGTTTGTATGTTTGTATGTATGTATGTATGTATGTATGTATGTATGTATGTATGTATGTATGTATGTATGTATGTATGTATGTATGTATGTATCAGTACAATCTTGACTATAGTGTGCAAATAAATTTAGTAATCCCCAAAAAAGACATACAAGGCAAAATAAAGGCATACGAAGGTAAACTCACTAGAATAAAAAGGACCATTATAAAACATAAATAACACTCTCTGAAATAGCCAAAGATCTTCTCAGCTGTAACATCATCACAGGACGCAAACAATTTCCTCCAGTAGTACCTCTCACAATATGCACGAGGGCGTATCGAGTCTATTTTACATCCCCAAACCCGCTAAGGTGAACAAGTGAACAACAAACGACGCAATAAATATCTATAATTTTTATTTATACGCCAATAATATAAGCACGTGAAACGGTGAGATTTTGTGTCCGATAGCTATGCCCCATCTGATATCGTTGTTAGCAGACCCGCCTTGCACGTGCCATAACAGGGTTTTAAACGTAATGCATGAGTCGATGTCAAGACATGTAAGCAAGCATGCGTGTTTCACGATTCAGGCAGCCACGTCTTGCAGGATGCATCTACAATACGAGAAATACATTGGAAGGGAAATACTCTTGTATGGATGTGATTTTTCAATGCAAACATGTTACATTCCGTATTCACGTATTTAATGATTTGATAATGGTCAATATAAGTGCTACATCTAAGATTCATATCAGTTAGACTGATGTATATATTTCTGTTTTCTGGTTTTGTCTGTAAGGCTTGTTCTTTAATCTTTCACGCCTTTCTACGTTCCTGTCCGCCTACCACTTCTCTAACTACCTTGAATTCCTTATAATGTTCTTTGTTTATTTTTTTAATGTTTAGCAATCCATTTCGAACAACTGTGTCCCCCAGACGATGTCTGGAAGCAAGGACACTGAAAATCACATTCCAAGAAGACATCAGCTATTGTAACGCCAATGCCGCTCATGCCGACGCCGATAAGAGCTGCCATCAAGAACAGCAAGAACAGCGTTTCTCCGAAAGATCACACAGTATCTCAGGAGCAACCACTGTTCCAGCCGTATAATCCTTTAGGGTCTCTCGGTAACCACGATCAACATTTCTCACCGTTGGGGATGGCTCAGCCAAGACCTTCGCAAGGTTTTGTACATCAATCTACCAACAATGTTAATGAAGACGGCTTCTGCCGGGAGTCGAAAGTAACGCATGAATTTCCTTATCCAGCGTATTATCCAGGACATCAAGAAGTTTCACAGTTTCAGGAAATGAGTAACAAGAGGCGAGTTACCGACGAGCACCCGGCTTCACAGTTTCCACAGCAACAGAAAGACAAAAAACGTGACGACTCTGGTAAGCCAGTTTCATTAAATTATTTGTATACAAGTATTACGGTATTCCAATATGAAAAAAAAAAAAACACGATCATTAAAATATCTGTTGGGAGATGGGATCAATGAAAGCGATTTGTCTCTTTCAGGGAAGCCTACCAGACAAATTACTGAAGCCTACCAGACAAATTACTGAAATAACTAGAGGAATATGTAGCATAGATTAACTGACTAAACACATTTTACTATTTTCTTTTTCTCATCTTTTCGCCCATGAGAAAGTTAAAATCCGGATATCATTGATTGCCATCTGTGTTCCTTCTGTTTTAAAGTTTTATAAAATTCGACATCAGCGATGGATGGATGGTGGAGGGATGGATGATGGAGGGATGGATGGAGGATGGATGGATGGTGGAGGGATGGATGATGGAGGGATGGATGGAGGATGGATGGATGGTGGAGGGATGGATGATGGAGGGATGGATGGAGGATGGATGGATGGATGGAATGGACGGATGGAGTGGATGGATGGAGTGGATGGATGGAATGGACGGATGGAGTGGATGGATGGAGTGGATGGATGGAATGGACGGATGGAGTGGATGGATGGAGTGGATGGATGGATGGAATTCATTAATAATTGTTGTGCAAAGACGGGTTGTCGTTTTGTTGCGGTGCGATTGAGAGATTTTCTATAGAAAATGTGCAAAAAGTTTAAATTCAATTTAATTTTCAGTTCATTTAAAATTTATTATGAATGGTTTTTAAGATTTCTAGTTAATTTAAGTACTTCATTTAGCATACAATTTCTTATAAATAATAGCAACGTAATATTTTATATATACGGTGATGTCCAAATTTAATAATTCACACCCAGCTAAGTGCGCTTACATCCTATAATTTCAGGGCGATTTTATTGAGCGTAGTAAATGATAGCAAGGGAGCACTTGTGCATGAGTGACATACCAAACACCACTGATTCTTCCCATTTCCACTCAAGCTTCATCCTCACCGAGATCGGCCTGAATGCAAAGGCCAATGGACCGTCTCCAGTCTGGAGTACAAGTCCTCGGAACGTCTCCTCAGTGTCTCCTCCTCTGCCAGCTGAGGCACTGACAGCCCACAATTTCAGAGGTAAGTCAGGCGCAGAAGAAATCACGAACGAACTACAGCCCCGACCAGGTGCAAGCTCTGGAGAAAGTATTTCATGAAAACCCCTACCCAGACTCCGACAAGATGGAACAACTGAGCAACGAGCTTTCCATACCCGAGGGGAAAATCAAGGTAAGATAGAAACTATACATACATACATACATACATACATACATACATACATACATACATACATACATACATACATACATACATACATACATACATACATACATACATACATACATACATACATACATACATACAATACATACATACATACATACATACATACATACATACATACATACATACATACATACATACATGTGATATAACCACCAAATTGCGCTGAAAAACTAATGAGAAATTTTCGTGTATTTTTTTCTTTTATTTCTGCAGCTTGTAGAGAAAGATACATCGAGATAAAAATGGTACACTCAACATCTTTCAACTCTTTAAGGTCTATGTACACACTTCATTAGACCATGCATCTGGGTCGCGTAAACACATAAAAAACTATGCATTTAAATTAACTTCAATTTCTAATAGGGCTCATTGTAATTGCTAATTGGTTAATATGGTTTATAAACTGTTTCGAAGGTTCATTCCAAATTAACAAACATTTCAAAGCAATTTTAAAACAAATCTATGTAGGTATAGGCCTACCATGAACAAATGTCTTCACATCATAGTGTTTTAAAACCATAGGTCACACTGTACTAATGGTATGGAAAAATAGGAACCAACATGGGCATTAAATACAGCTAATATGGCATTGAGTGGCCAGGATTGGTTAATAATGTAAGTTAGGTTTTAGATAAAATAATCTTTTGAGAGCTTATCCTAATTGTACATGAAATGTACATTGCTTTATTGATGGAAATTCAGTTCTTGAACGGGCTTGAGCTTGGCTTTCATTACAAAAATTAGACCTACTCTTCGACACAATTAAAAGCACACGTTTCAAACATAAGTATGTCCAAAAAACCCGCGGCTCATATCCTCCCCTTACACAGAACTGAAAAAATTATTTTTGATCAGGGCGGCCCCAGAAATTTTTAAATTTTTGAATTTTTAATATATTGTTTTTCATGGGGTTTTACTATGGAATTGATTTAGCACCATTTTTCCTATAGACTAAGAAAACAGTGACTCCACATATCAGGGGAAATTAACATTTCAAAAACCAATAAAATTAGTTTATTTAAGGAAAAAAGCAAAAGAATACCTTTTGAAAAATCACAGTGATTTTTCAGTGGGAAAAAACACATTTTCAAATAAAACTGTTCCCCAAAAATTTTTTGGGGGTTGGGGCAGTGAAAGGGTTAATTTGCCCAAGTTATGGAGTTTTTTTTTGCATTTTGGTTCACATCTAAACGATCTGATAAAATTTATGAAATTTGACCATTTGAGTAATAATAAAACCTTGAATACCTATTTGGGTTTAAAACGAAAAATGCTTTAGAATGATCATTTTGGTCTCTTCCCCCATGCGTTTTGGGGGAGGGGCGTTGTGATTTTGCATCCCACTAATTTTTTTCAGTGAATTTTAAAAACAGTATTTTGCTTTTAAAAAAAAATATGTCTACCTTATTTTGCTTTAAATTGAAATCCCTGGGAAAAATTTTGGGTCATTTTTTTTATTTAAATTTTTTTCTTTATTACGTGTACATATAAAATCACCTTGACCTTAAACCCCTTAATTAATAATAACAAGACTGGTAATAAAACTTTTATTAAACAAAAGTAGATAAATGAGATATTAAAAAAGCGCTATTCTGCAATTTATTTTAAATTTTTTTTGATTTTCAAAAATCTCAAATAATTAAATTTTCCCCTAAAATGATCCACTGCTCTTTAGGTAAAAATAAAACTGCAATAAAATTTAAATTTTCACTATGTAACTCACAACAAACTTTGCCATTACTTACCGGGTATTGAACTACATTCCTAGGTCTTCAAGAAAAAAAGGTGCAAAAGAAAAAGGGTTTAAAAAGGTAGGGAAACAAGGGGGACATCCTGGATATGGGTGAATTTTAAATGTACTTTTAAAAAATAAAAAATTATTATATTATATTATATTATATATTAAAAATATATATAAATATATTAATATTAAAATTTAAAAATTTATAATATATTATTATATAATATATAATATAGGTTTGGGGGGCCCCGGATTGTTATAATGTAATTTTGGTTTTGGGTAAAGAATCTTTTAAGAGTGAATTTATTTTGAAATGAAAAAAAATACAACATTATTTTTTTGATGGAATTTTATCCTTTAATGTCTTGAGTTTGAACATCGTTACTGAAATTAGCCCCGATTTTTTGGTGAAATTTGAAAGCACATGTTTCAAACACATGCCCGTCCAGAAAATGCCGCGGTCATATTCTTTTTTCCCCTACACAGAAGCTACTCCCCGATTTTTCACACTGACAAATTAGGTTTGATCATGGGCACTCAGAAAGTTGTTGAATTTTAAAAAACAGTTTTGAATTTTACTGGGGGGTGAATTATACGGATTCAAAGTCCCTCTGGCCCCTTGGGTGATAAACTCACGATTTTTGGGGTTAGTCGGGAAAGTAAAAGGGGTCTAAGCGCCTTTTTAAAACCCCAAGACCCCCAGCGCTGATTTTCTTATAAAAATGAAATTAAATTCAAAACATTATTATGATCCCCAAAATGAACGGGTTTGGAAAATTTTTATTTCTCAGCACAATTCCTTATACTTCTACCTACCTACCTACCACCTACCTACCCACCACCCCACCTACCTATCTATCTATCTATTATCTTCTATCTATCTATCTATCTACATTATCTATCTATCTTTTTCTATCTTCTATCATCAATCACAATTTTTAAATTTATTTTCTATTCTTTTAAAACCCACCCCGAGCCTAAGTGAATACCACCTGGATGCGGAAGATCTCGAGTTCGAATCCCAGCTGAGTCGTTCCTATATTTTTAAAAAATGGGAAACAGAGACTAGGGGAAATTTTATTCCCTATTTGCGGGGTGTACCCCGGCTAACATTGTAAAAATGCCACATTTCGACACCTACCAAAAGACTCAAAAAATTTAAAGCTACATTTTTTTTTGTACACCCCCCCCCCTTTTCCCAAAAACAAACTAACTATAACATTCTTTAATAAATTTAAAGAATTTGATTTTACGTCTCAAACCACGTTTTTGACGTCCTGGGAACGTGGGAAAACAAACTGAAAGATTTTATTCCCTTCAGTAACCCCCATTATAGAAGCGGCCCCCCTTCATCATTAAAGTAATTCGACGTATATATATATATAAATATTATATAATATATAAATATAATATATATATATTTATTTATAATCTCTGATTATTTAAATTTGATGAAAGTTATCTTTTTCTAGTTTGAATCACAATCTTTTATGCAGGAAATACCTTCTCCACTCTAGTGGAAAAGCATAAAAAAATTAAATTCTCGTAAGAAATTTAGTGCTTTTCATTTATGCATAGGGTACTTAAGGTTTATATAGAATAATTTAAACCATGAAGGGGATTTTTTTTGTTTAGAACGTATTAAAATGAAGGACTGAAATACCCTAAGTTTTAAATTTAGCGATTAATTACAGAATTTTGAGGGGAAAGTATAATGAAAGAAGCTCTGACCCCCTTATATCGTAAATTAAAGTTTTGGAAACCTATTGTTATCAGTACCGACTACAACTTACACAAAGTTTGATAGTCAGGGGGACTTTAGGGAAATTAGTCATGAATGGTTTTCGGGAAAAAAAAATATACATCCCCATTGCATGGCATCGCAATGTTTTCCACAGCATTGTATCAAGGCACGATTAAAAAAATTAATGTTGTTGCAAACCCAATTTTTCTTCAACAAGCAAAAAATTACTATGCGATAGCTCAATAAGCAAGTATGACCCCCTTTTCGGTAAGATCGACTCAGATTGTCTATTTTTGTTCCAATAATAAATTTTTCCAAAAATTTTTCCTGAACATTTAAAAAGACATTTTAGCAAAAAAAATTCATAGTTTTGATTGTTCGTGTTAACGTGAATTTAGTTAACAACACCCCCCACCCTGTTAGCCTGTTCTGATCCCCCAAGCCACTAAAGTTGAAACAGTACGGTTACTATGTCATAGAGGCTTGCACTGGAAACCCCGTTTGCCAAAGGGCCCCTTCTTCCCCCCCCCCCCCCAAAAAAAAAAAAAATTACGATGAATTTTTTTATGTAAGGTTCTCATAAGTAACTAGCACATGGCCTCATTTGCTCAAATCCGGTACTGGGTTAAGATTTTAGAATATTGTTTTGATGGTTTCCTTCGATGCAACGAAAAAAAGCATGTTGTTTGTTGGGGTGTGGGGTGTGTGTGTGTGTTGGTGTGTGTGTGTGTTTAAAAATCAAAAAGTATCTCCGCTTGGCTTCTACATTTTGTCCTCTCCATTCGATTCCTTTTTTTCCGAGGGGAAAACTATTGCACAACGCATATAAATAATCAAACAAACCAAACTGCAGACGTATAAAATGATAAACTAGAATATCCTAATTTACTGATATGCTGATACATTATATCTAATACTTGTACTTGTTGAACCTAAACAATGTATCCCTTCTTTCAGGTCTGGTTCCAAAATAAGAGAGCAAGATGGCGTCGGCGTGTTCAGGACAATATACATCAATATCCTCAATTCACGCAGATGTCGCCCGTCCTTTCACCAGTTCCTAACTACGGTTTTATGGCACCTCCTACGATGCTGGCTTCGACCACCTCTCCTCCTCAAGTGGTTCCGAGTCCATATTTCACGTTTCCAGGTTCTTCAAGTCCATGTAGTATGACGAGCAACACAATTATTCCGAGTCCAACTATGAATAAGACCCAAGGAATAAGCTTTACCGGTGGTTTTCACCAACCACAGCATCATATGCAGCAAATGATGTCACCAACGCAGATGGTGACACCTCCACATATGAGGACGTCGCAGATGTCACCATATTTATACTCTTATCGGTATGGAACGTATCCACATTTATGCTAAATAACACCAGAAAGGAGTTTTAGATGCCATTCTTAAAACTGGTGACAACTTCCAGTAGGGGGAATCATCCAAAATCACATTCGGTCATTTTGCAAGTAATCTGATTTGTGCTCAAATGTTACTTGAAGGTGAAATCTGTTATGTGGATGTGTAATATATTTGATGAGAACGTATCATTGTTTTTTATTTTCACACGACCGGAGAGAGAGAGATATTTTTGTACAAGTATATGTTGTATGCTGTTTGAATAAGTGTAAGTAACGTAGATTTGTAACAAATTATATCTCCATGTATAGCGTAAATAGCGCCATATATAGTTATGACAGACTGAGAAAAGTCGAATGAAAAACTTTCAATTTTTATTTTATTTTTTATGTGAACTATGGATTATTTTATTTTTCTTATGAAAATAAATAAATATGTACATTGCTCTAAAATATCTTCAGTTATTTTTGTGCTCCTTCCCTTCCACCTCAACTTTTAGGTCCGTTTGCCCATCCGCCATAACATCGTGTAAACTTTGCGTTTAGGTCATTTCAAGCAGGGGAGGGATACGTGATCCATGAAAACATTTCAAATGTTTTTAAAGCTCCCGTGGCCCAATGGTTCGAGCGCCGTTTGGGTTTTAAACCGGGTTTAGTCGACCAAAGGCTTAACAAAATTTTCCTACAGCCGCCTTGTTGCCTTTAAGCATTAAAAAGGTTTTTGTTTGGATTGGGCGGCCCGGAGTTTAGGGTAATGTGAAGAGGGGAACCCAAAAGCCAAATGTCGGGGGCAAGGGGTTTCCCCCTTCTAGAACACTATAAACTTTCCCCACTACAGCCCTGTAGCGTATGACCGAAAAGTTTTTAAAAATCCCTTTAAAATATAATCACCTCCAAACAAATGTTGGTTTTTCTTCATTTAAAAAATCACCCGAACCCATCTTTATTTTCCCTTTGCATCTTATGTAATTTAAAGGTAATATTTGTTTAATAAAAGAATTTTAAAACAAATTTAGAAAACACGAGACAGCCAAAAAAGAAAGCCCTGGTATGAAGTAACCCCCGAAAAAAATTAATTTTTTCGCCTATGAAAAAACACCCGAATTTTCCCAAAATTTAAACACGCAAAATTGATTTGGGGTATATTTATTTTCTGTTGTTGACATAGGTACAAAACCCTTTTACAATTTTTTCTGTCCTTTAAATTATATTTTTTTTATTTTTTTACCCCGCGGGATCCCCCTGCTCAAAAAGATGGGGGGGCCAATTTCAAAAATTTTTTTTTTCCCTCTCTTTTCTCTCCCCTTTCTCTCTCTCGTTTTACTCTCTTCCTTCTCCTCATTTTTTCTCTCTCTCTCCTCTTTTCTCTCTCTCATTTGCAGGGTTTTTTTCCCTTACTTTTTGGTAACATTTAGTTTTGATCACTTTTAAGCCCTTTTTTGATGTCTGAAGCCCAAAGTCCCTTTAAAACCCCCAAATGACTTTACCCCCAAAAGATTTTAATTTCCCGAAAAATTTTTATGAAAATTTTAAAAAAAAAAAATATAAAGAAAAAACTTTATGCAAGGGTTTTAAATAATTTTTCCTTGAGTTCAGTGGATGAAAAAAGCCAAAAGAACAAAATCAATGCAAATCTAAATTGGATTTTATTAGGTACTTCCCCCAAACCCCAAACTTTTAAAAATTTCTAATTTAATTGTTCATAAAAAGGTTACCCGAGGGGGGAATAAGGGGATCGTTTTCTTTAAAATTTTTTTGTATATAAATGCGAAATTAAATTATACACCAATTAGAGCGGAAATTGCTAACCGTGGATCGTAAGGATAATGCATGCCTTTTTATGTAGGCACAGGAGGATTAAGTGAAATACATTTTCATATCGTTAGTTGGCGTATGAATATAAAACATTAATTAAAACAAAGGTTAAATTTAGCTTATTTTCAGTTTAAAAATAATTTTAGTCCTAATATGCTTAGTAGACCTTTTCTATTAACGCCTAAAAAATAGAATCAATAAGTACTACTTAGGTGCGCAGGAAATTTTAATTTGTTTTGGTGTATTTTCTTCCAAAAAAAACATTACAACGTTACAATAACTAGATCACGAGATATCACTAACAACAACGCAAGAAGCAGGTGAAGACAATTTTAAATCAAATTTTTTCTTCAAATTTCAAAATTTAAACAAAGTTGCAACAACAACATTAAAACAAAATGTGCATGTATTTCACTCATTCTTGAAACGTTACCAAGTGTTTTTTTTAAGCCCTATCATGTCATAGGATTCTGTCCTCCAAAATATTACCCAGGGACGTGAACTATGATTGCCTCCAAGTTTCTTGCAAAGTTTCAACGTTTAAAACACACACACGGATGGAATATCTGGAAGAGTATGATCTGTATGATGTTCATTTCGACTCTGTAACCCGTTTTCTCCGACTTTGCATGCATTAAAAGCAACTTTTAGTCAACTCTGAACATGTTAACTTTAAATTACCTGTTATTTAGTGAGGTGTACATTGGTATTTGCCAACGTACCGCGATACTTACTACGGTATATTGTAGTTATATTATGGACCAAAACTACAATGTTCTGCGTAAGGAACCTGCTAATATTTTAAGTCCGTCAATAACTGTGAAAATAGCCTTTTCTGCTCTATAGCAAAATAGCTCCTTATAGTATCGACGATATTTTTTAGGATTATAATTTTAATTATCTTGAGATAAAAGAAAAAAAAAATATTTCAGCTCGAAAGAAAATCACAACCCCTCCACCCCCACACAGATAATTGAAAGGCTATTGCCGTTACAGCGAATGACTTTGCTTTCTGCATGTTAATTGTTGGCTGAAGTTGCAATCTACTTACATCTTTAAGTAAAGTGGGATAATAAGATTACGATATGGCTTACACTGTGAAAGACATAGTGCTGACGTTAGAGAGCCTCTGGGTAAAAACATAAAATGCTGATACCAAAGCGAATAATTGCATTCTTACAAAATTGATTATAAGGACCTAGGTGTTTTGGAAAATTTGAGTAAGAAGCCAACACCCGTGTAGAGTAAAGTGTGTGTGTTTTTTGTGTGTGTGTGTGTGAGAGAGAGAGGGGAGAGGAGAGAAGGAGAGAGTGAGAAGAGAATGTTGGCATACCTATTTTGTTACTTTCGTGTAATGTGGCTGAAATTTCTTTGGATATTGTACCCCTTTTGCTCCAAAAATCAACTGAATTTGTCTAAAGTACACCATTCTTGGCAGCTATTGAAATATGGAAAATTAATTTTGCCAAACTAGACAATACTAGCTTCTAATAAAGCAATGAATGAATTACCAAATAACATAAAATGTAAAAAAAATGTTATCGGTCTATTTTTTTACAATTTACCTATGAAGTTTGAGAAAAGCGGTTCCTGGATTTCACGGAGTTCATTCTAAAGATGAACTCGCAGCAATAAAAACGCCGTAAGTTTGTGTGTTATTAGTATACAAGATTTTAATGACGGATCCGGCACGCATTGGGTAGCAGTTTATAATAATAATTATTTCGACTCGTTTGGACTTCCTCCAAGCGATGTAATAAAAAGGTATATGAACAAAAAATTTAAAAAGATATATTATTCATCAAATCAACTCCAACCTGTTGGAACATCTGCTTGCGGATATTATTGTATAATGTTTATCCCTCAGATGAGCAGAAATTTCAATTTTTTTAAAATTTATTTTACAGTTTGACAAGCAACCTTCTCACGGTAATGAAGAGATCGCAATTAATTTTATCTAAACTTAAAGATATAATAATGTCAACATACTGTCTCAAGTGTAGAAATAAAACATAAAATATTAATGAAACAACAGAAAAAACAAACAACAACAGGATAATATCAAAAAGTATTTGTGCAATCTGCGGAAAAAGAAAAAATATGTCTTTAAAGAAAACGTCCCCAGCGACAGTGTCGTCAGCGACGTCGCTAGGATCTGGTTATCCTGATATTATTTTAGTAGACGACTAAAAATATAGAATGATATGCAACTGTGATTCTGACAGAGATTTGTGTCTTGAGCAAAATAAAATTGTCGCATACTGTCAATGTTGTAACAACAGAGAAATAATAGGGTCAGGTATAGATATACATAAAATTATTGGAAAATTACCAAAACCAAAAGGCGGTTGGACTTTGCCAGGTCATCGGTATACAGGACCTTACAATCCGCTAGATCAACAACTAGATGAAAACGACAATCCATTGCCAGGACAAGAGCCTTACAATCAAGTGGATGCAATAGCAATGCGTCATGATATCTGTTATCGTGATCATGAAAACTCGAAAGCAGATTGTGATAAAGTAATGTTAGACGAATTACGTGATATGGAGCCAACAAATCTACGAGAACGTTTTGATAGAAGATTTGTTCAGGGAATAATTGGAGCAAAATATAAACGTGGACTTGGAAAAAAAGTATACGGTGATCTAGCAGTCGAACTACACAGACCTAAAAAAAGTTCCCACGACGTAAAGTTGTCGCTAATGGTGTAGATGATATCTGGGCAATAGATTTGGTGGATGTATCCAATCTAGCTCAGTTTAACATTGGCGCTGATGGCGCTCCTAAAAGATATTTGTTTAATGTTATAGACGTTTTTAGTAAATACGTTTTCAGTGTACCTGTTTCGGATAAGACAGGGACTTGAATGACTGATGCGCTAAAACAAATAATAACGAGTACAGAAAGAAAACCAAATAATATCTGGACTGATCACGGGTCTGAGTTTTTTAACAAAAAGTTTGAACAGTTTCTAGAACAAAATAATATAAAAAAATATGTTACAGGAAACGAGGGTAAATGCGTTGTTGTCGAGAGATTAATCGCACGCTAAACGAGAAATTACACAAACATATGACAGATAAAAACACCAACAGGTACATCGATGAACTTTCTCAAATCGTAGGTGAATATAATAACACCAAACACCGAACCATCAAAATGTCACCTAATAATGCTATTAAAATTCCGATATTAGCAAATGAAAATTTGTACCGCAGATATAAATTTAAGGTTGGTGATAAAGTTAAAATTTCTTTGATAAAAAAGGTATTTGAAAAAGGATTTACTCCAAACTGGAGCGAAGAAGTATTTGTAGTTGATAAGGTACTTTTAACAATACATGTAACGTTCGCTTTAAAAGATCTGGCAGGGGAACCAATGATAGGTATTTTTTAGGAACAAGAACTACAGTAAACTGAGCCGGATGTTTTCGTTATCGAGAAAGTCATTAGGAAAAAAGGAAATAAAAGTTTAGTCAAATGGCGTCGATATAGCGCTAAATTTAACAGTTGTATTCCATCCAATCAAATTATGATATAATGCTATTATAAATTTCCTCATACATTCGTTTGACAGATATAACTTTTACTGGTTTACATAACGATATTAGATATTGTATGCGATCGTCAGAGATCGTCATTAGATTAAAAATCTTGACAAATATGAAATCGAATTTGATATTTTTCTGTCAGCCTGGAATTCTGATGTTTATGAAAAGTCTGATTAGCTGCCAAAATATTTGTTGTTCGGAAATGCCAAAATTAAATTTCATTATTTTTTTTTTTGCAATGTGATACTTGGCATTGTAATTAGATCTGTCAGCAGCAGTGACTATTTCACCATCATCATCAGATTCGTTGTTATACAAAATATCATCTTCACTATATCCAACAGATTTATCTATGAAATCTTTGGAAAATATAATACTATGCGTGACCTTATCGCTGGCGACTTTGTCGCTGGCGAATTTGTTGCTAGTATCTTCTTCGTATAATTCAGCGAGTCGTTTCATCAAGTCCATTTTTATAATATATTTTATCTAATTTGTTACTATAAGATGATTGATGAGATAAAATATCACCAAAAAGTTAATATATTAAATTACAACGAACTAGCTGAAGCGGTAAGACAATGTTTGTTGGGTAATAATGTATATTCTGTTGACGTTATTTTAATGACAGGTGATTCTCATAAAATGTTGCTAACAGCAGCAGAAAAAAATAAAATTAATGAAAGTGCAGTAACAACGTTAAAAATTTGATCATGATGATGTCATAGCATTTGCTCATCATTGTTTGACTAAAACTGAATTACAAAATATTATTGATCATCATATCTAAAACAATCTTAGCATCGTATTCTCTTGAAAAAGTGATTTTGTTAATCCATCAGCTACAAATTTTACGACTGAGGGATTTATCTATAATATTTCGCCGCAGCTGTAATCGATTTAAATTCATCTCTCATCCGTTTCGAGGTTTTTTGAAATAACAGGTTTTGCTGGATATCTAAAATTAATACCGTTACTATTTTTCGTCCTTTTCTCAAATTTTCCTGTTGCGTCACTAGCTCCAGATTTTCCAATCGATTGTCAGTCTTTACGTTATTAATATGATTAATAACCATACCATTATGGGTTGTACATTGAAAACACCTCGTAAACAAACCTATGACCAAGATAATGAACTAAAATTGTCGATCTTCCTCTAACATTTACACTGATATATCCCATATTACTCATAGTACTAAGAACTTTTTTAGTTTTTCTGTTCTAATAATACCGCGATCGTTAGCCTCGTATAAATCAAAGACGGATGCGGCTGAAACTCATCTTCTAAGGATAAGTTTTCAATGTTATCATCAGTGACTTTACCGTTCACGTGATATACACGCTTCCCTCTGGAATGCTGTCATCGCAGAAAAAGTGTAAATAAAATCTTTTCTAAGCATTGTAATCCTCGGCAGTATTATCTCCTTTACACTAAATTTGATAACCCTGACGTTAATTCGCCAACGTATAAGTTAGGTATTCGAGTTTTAATGTTATTATAACCGAACCTAATTGATTTTTCCAGCGTATAAGTTGAGGTATATTTTGGTGAACATGATATGCTTCTTGCTCACGTGCGCTTCTCAGATTTGCTGTCATTATATTATAGGTGATATTTGTTATCTCTAATTGATTTTTGTCGCATGAGCAGTGTGAGGTAAATTATCAATTAGATATTACATTATAGTATAGTAATGCCAAAATTGCTTGATATAGCCAAGAGAAGCTTTATGGGAGAACCTGATAAAATAGGGACTGCTTTTACATGTTTTGACAATAGTTATAACTTTGATAATCAAAATGTTTTAGTAAATTTTACTGAAACAAATCCTTACCACCTACTACAGTCAACTGTAAAACGTGAGCTCGAAAAACACAAAAGTATCAGATTATTAGTGCAATATGATGTTATATTTTCAAAGTTAGTTATAATGGAAGAATCAACTAACAAGGAAATTGCAGATCGTTAAATGAACGCAAAATCAAGACGTGTTCTACTTTGGGCTGATCTTTTATCACTATATGATGAAATACATCAATAAATCTGGAGAAAAATAGAGGAATTCACTGAATTAGGTTCGGGCTGTAAGTTTGAAATGATCAAAGAAATATTGTTTCACACGATGAAATATGACGCATAACGAGGTAGTTCCTACATCGACCTGCCACCAAAAATAAAAAGTAAAAGATGTTGTATAAACATCAAAAACCTAGATAACAAATGTTTCCAATGGGCTGTTCATTCCGCGCTATTTCCAGCAGAAAATCACGCTGATCGCGTTGAGAAGTATATCAGTCACGTGTCTAGATTAAATTTAAAGATATTAACTTTCCAGTGGCAGAAAATTAAATACCAAAATTTGAAAAGCAAAACAATGTTTCAAGTAACGTTTTCGGACTAGATGAAAAAGAGGATGTATATCCGAGATATATTTCAGAGAAAGCTTCACAATCTACTATAAATTTACTGTTTTATAAAAATCATTACGTTTGGATTAAAAACTTTAACGGACTAGTTGTTAAAGAGTACAATAAATATAAGAACAAAAAGTTCTTTTGTTACCGCTGCTTGCATGGCTGTACAAACAATGAAACATTACAAAATCATTTGCAGTACTGTAGTGATGTACAAAGAATAACAATGCCATCTAAAAAAGATAGTGTGTTACAGTTTGTCCATCATAATCACAAACTAAAAATTCCTTTCGTCATATACGCTGATTTTGAGTGTTTACTTCAACCTGTACTTGGCGTAGAAAATAATCCTAATCAATCGAGTACAAGAAAAGTTCAAAATCATGTTCCGTGTGGAGTAGCGTACAAGGTAGTTTGTTGTACTGATTCTAGATTATCTAAACCAATCAAATTATATCGTGGTAAAAATCCAGCTGTCTGGCTTCTCAAGCAGTTGATTAATGAAGTTGATAATATTACTTATCGTTTGAAAAGAGTAACGCCAATGTTAAAATTAACACCTCAACAAGAATCCGATCACGAGCAAGCGGAAATTTGTTATATTTGTGAAAAAGCTTTTGACCCTGACAATATCAGGACTGACAAAAAAAGTACATGACCATTGCCATTTAAACGGACAGTGCCGTGGAGCGGCTCATAATCAGTGTAATTTAAAATTTCATGCTCCAGATTTTATTCCGATTATTCTTCACAATTTTCGAGGATATGATAGTCACATTATAGTACAAGCTTTTGGTGATCCTGAGATAAAATCTCGTCTAAAACTCGATAATATCATCAAATGCATTCCAAAATAATTTTGAAAAGTATATGTCAGTTACGCTAGGTAAATTGCGTTTTATTGACAGCTTAGTTTATGGCAGCATCGTTAGATGAGCTAGTAAAAGGTTGTAGTAAATTTAATAACCTAAGAGACTGTTTTGGAGATAAATTTAATCTACTAGCTAAAAAAGGAGTTTTTCCATACGAATACCTCGACGACTGGAGTAAATTTGATGAAACATCTTTACCTGACAAAGATAAATTTTACTCGCAACTTAAAAATGAAAATATAACCGATGACGAGTACAGGTATGCACAAGATATCTGGAAAGAGTTTGATTGTGAGACTTTTGGTGATTATCATGATTTGTATTTGAAAACTGACGTGTTATTATTAGCAGATGTTTTTGAAAGTTTTCGAGAAGTGAGTTATAATAATTACGGACTAGATCCTTGCTGGTATTATTCTGCCCCTGGGTTGTCATGGGATGCTCTGCTAAAGTTTAGTAAGGTAAGGTTAGAATTACTGACTGACGTTGATATGTTCAATTTTATCGAAAAAGGTATCAGAGGCGGTATTAGCGTGATAACAAAAAAATATGCTGAAGCAAACAACAAATATTTGAAACAGTATAACCCTGAGCTCCCTTCGAAGTATATAATTTATTTAGATTGTAACAACTTGTACGGTATTCGATGGCAGAACCAATGCCTCTTGGTGGATTTCACTGGATCACGGCTGATCGATTTCTATCGGAGACAGAAAAAAAGATACCCGACGATGTTTCCTATTTCGTTGAAGTTGATCTTGATTATCCAAATTCGCTACACAAATTGCATAACGATTACCCTTTCTGTGCGGAATCGATGGTCATAGATTATAGTTTGTTATCAAAAGAACAACAAGCGTTAGCATCACCAAGACAACATTCCATGGTCAAGAAACTAGTACCAAATTTGCTTCATAAACGTAATTATGTTTTGCATTACAAAGTTTTAAAACAAGCAGTCGATGCTGGTCTTGTGTTGAGAAAAGTTCATCGTGTACTAAAATTTAATCAGTCGCCGTGGATGAGAGGTTACATTAACTCAAACACTTCAAGAAGAGCTGCAGCGAAAACAGATTTTGAGAAAAACTTCTTTAAACTGATGAACAATTCCGTTTTTGGTAAGACGATGGAGAATATTAGGAAACGCGTAAATATCGAACTAGTTAATGATGTCAATCGCAGAAACAAACTTGTGTCAGACGATGATTTTGTGAGCATGAAAATATTTAATGAAAATCTTGTTGCGATACAAAGAAGAAAAACAAATCTAAAACTAAACAAGCCGATCTATGTTGGAGCTGCAGTGTTAGATTTATCAAAGTGGCTGATGTACGATTTTCATTATAATTTTGCTAAAATTCAGTGGCCGGCCAGTAGATTATTGTTTACTGATACTGATTCACTCGTATATGAAATCGAATGCGAGGACATCTATCAGGACATGTACAATAATCGACATCTGTTTGATCTTTCTGATTACCCACGTGACAGTAAATTTCATGACGACACAAATAAAAAAGGTTATTGGTAAGTTCAAAGATGAAATGAACTCGAGCGCTATCAAATACTTTATCGGATTACGCAGCAAAATGTATGCTGTATTGTTAGACAATAATAAAATAACGAAAAAAGCAAAAGGTCTGCCTCGTGATTTTGTTAAAAAGTTTATGAAATTTGATGACTACAAGTACGCGCTTGATGGCGGTGTTAGTTTTATGAGAGCTATTGCAATTCGGACTAATCATCATAAACTCGAAACAGATGTCATTATCAAACGTGGATTGTGTCATTTTGATGACAAATGTTATTGTGAAAATGGAGTAGATAAATTTGCCCTTGGGTATTGTCATGATGATAGATCTATACTTGACATTATCTTTTCCAAAAATTTTATCTAAACTTATAAAATAATGTTTGAAAATTTGATACTTTTCCACTAAATATCTAAACTTATAAAATAATGTTTGAAAATTTGAAATATCTAATGATAGTAACGGTCAAATATCTAATGATGGACGGTAAACAATTGTCAGTTGAATTTAATAATGAAACATCAGGTATATGTTTTAATGGAATACGTGACAAGCTAAAACTTTCGCTCATCAGATCTGATAACAGCGTGTATTTCAATTATATCGAACAATTGTATCAAAAGTTGCTAGCGGAATTTAAAAACTTTCACAGCCCCATTAGCCAACAAAAATATACTAAACTCACAATTGATCTCGATCGGTCAAAGGTGTATTTTATCGACAAAAAATATCCTCTGAACAAACCAGAAATAAAAGATTTGTTTGAGTCTCGTCGCTGTGTGAGCGGTAAAGCAAAATTTAATATATATAATCGTGATAATTAAATATTTTTAATATCAACAGTTGAAACATTAATCATTAGTCACGAGGTATAAAATAATATCATTTTCATTCTAATGCTAGTTAACTTCCGCCTTGTTAACTGAAACGTTCTAATGCACAGTTTAATTTTCATCCTGTTATCTGATAAAAAAATTGTGGTAGACTGATTATAAAACCCTTTGCCGTCTTTAGAATAATTCGTATTCCACGCATGCGCTGTTCTAACAAATTCGTCACCTCTGTATGACAGAGCTTACTTGGATGAATCGCATTCCAACACCTGTTGTTTTGTCTGGTTATAAAATACCTGTCTGTAGTAGTAGTTGTAGTAGGGTTTGGCTAGTGTAGTAGGAAACAAGGGTGGTGGGCCAAAACTCTCATTTTTCTATTACTACTGTTATGTACATAGGATTTGTAAGCAAATTTTAAAAGTAAATTAGATAACAAATGAACCCTTTTTAGTAAAATAAACATTCTAATGAACATATTTGCACAAGGGTGAGTGCTATCTATTTTTGAAAGACATGGTTTTTCTGGGGGTAAATATTTACAATTTAAGACTTTAAATCTTGCTTTACAACCAATTATTTCACTAACTAGGACTATATTTATTTATTGAAACTTTTATTTTAAAAGAAATATGGTATTTGCAACAATTAAATAGTTTGGGGGGTATTAAAAAATCCATGCTAACTATATATTAACTTGTAACATGTCAAAAGGTTAATTATGATAAGACAGGAAAATCTTTGACCTTTATGATTGTTTCAAATTCCACAAGAGTAAGTCATCATTTTTGACCTACATCTTTATGAATGTATTTAGTCTAAATCTACAATGAGGATAATATTATTTTGTTTTCATATATTTTATATTTTGCTGAAATATTGCCAATTATTTATGAATACAGACATTTGACATGAAATGTCTGCCATTACAAAGTATATTTACTGTCAAAAACATTTTGTCAAGAAAATATGAAAACAGCTTTAAAACAAAATTTATAATCAAAATTTAGAAAAAACTTTTTGATCAAATTTTTAAAAGCAAATTATATTTATTATTGATGCAAGCACTTAGTAATTATGGGCCACTGATTTTTGTAATTTGCTCGGGGACATATCAAATTCAAATCTAATGCCTTTACAGCCTTTTATGTCCCGAAAACTGAGGGCGAAGTCATACATTTGTTTCCTAACAGAAATAAGCAAAGTTTAAAGTTCTCATGTGACTTTAAACTTATTACTTACCTAGTAGCGTATTTGGGTAATTCCAAATGTAGTTGCATGCCATTGGTAATGATTTACATAAAATTTTCAAGTTGATGTAAGCCCTGAAAATACATTATTAGTCTGTTAATTGGTTTTTAATATTAACTATTAACATTTTTTTCTGAAATTATTATGGTTAATAGCCGTTACTTCAGATCTCTGTAAAATCAAGGAATTATGTGTGAAACAATAAATTTTGGTGGTTTATTCAAAAATAGACTGTTCAAAGATGATGATTACAAATATATAAGATGTTTAAATGCACTACAAAATACAGATAAATGAACATTAGATACTTGTTGGACCAATGAAATTTTTCTATATTTCACCCAAGGTACATGTGATGGTTTTGTATCTGATTTATGCTTTTTGTCCTCAAAAAAATACATTACCAATTAATAAATGAAAGACAATGTGAACCCATGTTGCAAAAATTGATTGGGGCATTTATTTGTGTAAGAAAGTGGTTCTTAGCAATACGAAAATAATGGGTTACCTATTTGTCAAAAAAAAAAGAACTCCATTTGTTACACTTTGTTCATGATATTCAGGCAAAGATTAATGAACCGTGTCGAATGTTGAAAAAACTTTAATTTATTGGAATTAAACATTTAATGTATTAAAATGCAATCCTATTATAATCTCCAAAATGATTTTGTATCACATTTTCTGGAAAGGAAAAGCTTTACCAAAATGGTTAAAAACTCATCTTTTGAATAAACAACATCACTTTGGTATAATAAAAATGTACACCTTTAGATAGCGAAAGTAAAATTTCATTTATTGCACTTGGGAAAATAAAAGCCTGTTATATCTGGATCAGTATAAGTAATGGTTACTGTGATTGAATTAATAATTACATTGCATTTTTATAATAAATTTGAAGCTATACATTCATACAGAACCCTACTTTGTAATAGCATGATTTGGGTAATGGTCACTAGAGCTCATTCTATTTGGGTCAAAGGTAAAAATATTTTGACTGGGAAGACTTAAAATAGTTTCTGTATAATAAAATTAATTAATTAAATCTGATCAATGTATGTTCAAAACTAGTCTTGCATTTGGTAAGTATCATAATTATTTGGAAATAAATGAAATTGTAAAGAGAATTGGTTTATGAGAATAATTTTATTTAAAATAACAAATGACCAGATAATGGTTCTTACTAATTATTATGTTGCTAAACAAATTTCATGTGAATTACTGAAAAATAAAATAACCTTTTTAATAAAAAGTTATTTATATATGCCAAAACACTAAAAATAATAAATAAAATATATAATATTTTGGTGTGTTAAAATTGCACTTAAATTGTTTTACAATAGAATTAGATAACCAAGAAAGTTACAAATTCCGTAAGATAGGTATGGAAAGAAAAGATAGTGCTGGATTTGATGAGCTTGTTGATCAGCTAATTAATATACAGCTCATGATACCTGATTTGCAAATAAGTGAGGAGTTTTTAAACATACCAGGAGGATTTGTTGACAATGATACTAGAAAAAAATATTAACATAAACAAATAAAACTTTTGTATATAAGCAGTATTTAAACAAGTGTAGAATGTATTATTGTATTAATTTAGCAGTATACATATCTGTTTGTATCATAAGATCTAAAAAAATACTTTGAAATTGTTCAGGGTTAGTCAAGGATTCATTATGATTGCAATGACTGCAAGTTTCCATTAAATTATAAATTGAAGAAATCAATTTATGCATTATAATATCATTTATATCTAAATTATATCATGAATATATTTTATATATATCTTTAAATATAGATAAAAATAAAGTTAATAAAAATAAAACATTCGATGAAGCAGTACAATATGAAAAAAAGTTATTGTCTGTTGATTGATTTGAATAAATATGATCATAGAAAGACAGTTTTCTATCAATTAGCACTGTTGCTGCATATGAGACAAAATTAATATCTTACATACATCTTATTTTAATTAAAAAAGCTTGTTTTCGGTTTGCCCCAAAGTCCTCATCATTTGCCTCTGGAATCGTGGGTGTTAGTCGAGATTTACCTTGATTAGGAATTTTTTTGGATGTGATAGAATCCTAGAATTTGTAATCGGACAATGTGAAAGGATTTCAAACTAATGAAATTGTCAACCGTACATATTATTGAATATTAAGTAATCTTTAGACCTTGACTCGGCACTAGAATACATTTTTCCATTAAAAGTTCCTAGAAAAAAAAAGCTTCACAATGCTGATTTGTCAGTAGGAAATATACATTAAATCAGGTGATATTATTTTGGGTGGAATTTGAACATGGTCACTGACTGAAACAAAAAATTTCGTTTAACTCGATTAATGTGAAATCCCTTTATCTAAACATATTTGTAAACGTTGTTGAAAAAAACATTAATCTTCCATTGAAAATTTAAATTACTGGCAATGAAAAGAACTAACTGGATTCATCGATGGGGATGTAAATTTAACAGTTGGTTTGAGTCAAAAGAAAACTAGGTACCCATGCATATTTTTAAATGAGATCAAAAAAAAAAATGTTAATTGTGTTAAAATATCTAAAAAAACTATTTTAAATAAAATCAGTATTAATTAAAATAAATTATTTACAAATTCCAATTGTCAAAATAGCTTTCATTCGAGTGGAATTTGTGATTATTGTGCAATCCAAAGAAATTATTACATAAAGTTGAAACAAAAAATTTCATAAGCTGTTTTTGTTATTTCAAAATCCAGTGATTTTTATTTAATCAACGAATAGAAAAAAAACACAAAAAAATGAAGTATAAAAAAATTTTTCCAAATATCAGGAAAAATTATCTTATAAATAAATAATGTATTAAATAATCTTTTTAAAAAAAATAACTAAACAAACTTAATTGAAAGAAAACAAAAATTTTTCAAATTGAATGTTTTTTTAGTTGTTTTTATTTCAAATTTTTGTTATAAAATCTGGTTAAACGCTTTTAGATATATGAATAATAAAAAAAAAAAATTATATAGGCATACGAATTTTAAAACTATAAAAACTGAAACAAACAAAAAATTATATGAAATAAAAATCAATTTTTTTTATGTAGGATTTAAATCTTAATTACTTGGAAAAACACCATTTAATTTTTTTTTTTATTCTTTTAAGCTTTTTATAGCAAAAAATTGTATTTATTACAATTAATTGTATTATTAACTGAAAAATTTCTTATAAAAGTTGTTATTTTTTTTACCATTATTAACTTACTGGTCTAAACAGCATTAAAATATTTTTTTTAAAGTTTTTTTTTTATATTTGTTTACAAACTTAAAACTTTAAAAAGCATTCATTAGTCAATGAAATGTTTAAAATTAGTCAATATTATAAATAATTTAAAAAAGGCAATTTTTAAAATTATTTTTTAAATTTTTTTTTTCTTAATTTTTTATTTATCATTAAATTAACAAAATTTTAAAAATTGCCTTTATTTATTAAAATGATAAAAAAGACCATTTTTTTTAATTTTTATGTCACTGGTTGCAGTATTGTTTTAAAATATAACTATTTTTTTAACAATTTTTGGTTTTTTTCAATTAAAAACATTTTTTTAAACATATAATAAAATTGGCCTTGGGCATAATTTTTTAAAAAAAAAAAATTTTAATAGTTTTTTTTTGAAAGTTTTTTTATTTTACTTTTTTATAGGTCATATTAAAAAATGAAATTTCCTAAATAAAAATTAATATATAAAATCTTATTGGAATAAACTATAAATTTAATATTTCAAAATTTTTTAATTTTATCAAGAAATGAATATCAAGGCCACAATAAGTTTAAAAATAATAATTTATAATATTGCCAATATCTTTTAGTTTTTTTTACTTTACAATTTTTTGAAAGATTTTGTTTTAAAAACAAGAGGATAATCTTTTTATTTTTTTTTATAATTTTTTTTTTGATTAAGCGTTCAATATTTTTTTATCAAGTCATTTTGTATTATACATATTCTCAATTTTTTTTTTATTTTTATCAACTTTTTTAAATTTGTTATTTTTAAAACATCATTTTTTTTTGAATGATTTATTTTAATTTTCATTCGTACATGCAAATTTTTTTTTAATTTTTGTTATTGGTGTTATATTATTTTTTTTATTAATGATTTATTTTTTTTATTTTTTTTGCTTTTCGCATTTTTTTTTTAACATTTTTTGCAAAATTTTAAAAGCTATTTTATATTTCTGTGTTATTTCTTTTTTATTTTTCTAATAATTTTTTTGTAATTGAAAAATAAATTAAAAAAAAAAAAATTTTTTTAAAAAGTTAGTAAATTTTTTAATTAGTTAATTTTTCAGTTAAATCTATGTGTTACTTATAATTAATTTTTTATTTTTTATTACATTTTTTTAAAATATTTTTATTTAGTATGAACATTTTTATACTTTCACAGCACCCTTTAAATTTTCTTAACTTTTTGTTCATTTGAGCAAAAATATTATAGAAATTAAAAGCCATAATTTTTTTGCTAGGGCTTTCTTTCTTATTCATAACAGAATTATATGACATTTAATGATACTAAATTTATTTTATTTTATCCTTTTTTTCAATTTTTTTTTATAGGAATTTTTTTTTTTTCGATAACCTTAGGAATGCATTAATGCTATTCTTTGTTTTTATTTTTCCAATGATTTTTAACCGCAAAAAAAAACATTAAAAAAATTGAATTTTTTTTCATATATGAATTTTTTTCAATACAAACGCAAAAATGATTACTTTTTAATGATTCAAGGGAAAAAACATAATGATTAAGTTAAATGCCTGCATAATAAACATTTTTAAGTATTACTCCAAAATAAAAATATAAATTAGGGTCAATTTTTTTCTGTTTTCTAAAAAAAAAATCAATAAAAATAATAAAAAAAAAAAA